>WBND01001235.1:151538-188621 GCA_013398595.1 Tychaedon coryphoeus | reverse complement strand
TTTTTTTTTTTTAATCAGTAATAATTACAGGCTTAAATAGTATGCATTTGTAGCAGATCTTGAGCAGACTCCTAATGGTACTTCATTAAGATTTTTGCAGTAAAGAGCCTGCTAGAGACAAAATAACAATAGCTTTTGCATCATTTTCATATCAAGCATAGCTTTATGGTGTAGAAAGAAACTGTAATATAAAACTGTTGCAGCAGACCTCTCATTAGAGGTAGAAATAAGCCAAGACACAGATTCTCATTCAACAACATGAAAAAGGTCCTCGTTTATTCTTTACAGCTTTGCCACCCTGACTCTGACTACAAACTCCTACTGTAGGGTCCAGCTGCAGACTCTGACTGTGGCTATTTCCTGCTGAATTATGACTGTAAGTATTGGTTTGCAGACTCTGAGCACAGCTTTCACCCAGCTCAGCTGTGACTGCAGGCTCCCGCCGCAGGCTCTGCCTCCATCAGACCCAGACTAACAGCACAGCAGATCTTTCACTGCAGCAACTCTCTTCCTTGTTTCATTCTTCTCTATGTCTGTCCAGATAATTCCTTCTTCCTCAAGGCTTCTCTACCTCCTCAAGGTCCTCTTTCTCCAGGCCCACTTCCTCAACGGTTCCCCTAACCAGCCAGCCCATCCCTTTTATCCCATTTAGCTTTATTAGTCACAGCTATGACCCATTAAGGGCAAGGTTGTTGTTCTTCTTTGGTAATTAGTAAAAGTATGACTTATTGGGGGAAAGGTTGCCTGTAATTTCTTCTACACCTACATAAAATGACTCTTCAGCATACGTTGCACAGCACAGAATGATGCCAAGAGCTTTATAGTTGCTTCAGGGTGCCTGCAATGATTTCCAAAGTTGTTTGCTCTACCTGTGAAGTATTTAGTATATATCCTCAGAAAGGCTTTCAGAATTTATTTGAGGTAAATTTCTGGTCCCGAAATTCAGAGGATAAGCCTGTGTGTGGATTGTATCTTCCCTTACTTGTCAAAGCCAAAGTTGTTTCTACTCGGCATTTCAATTTCAGGTATGTCAACTAATATTCTGCTATGTAAAAATGAAACATTAAAGATCAGAGATATTTGCCTTGACTTCTGAGAGGTCAGTGTACCATTTCCTTTTGAAAGAGAAATGAAACAGTGAAGATGCATAATGCTTTACTGAGTCTGCTTTTATGTACAATATACACAACCTCCCCAATGATTGTGTTTTGGAACAGAGGTATGAAATAATCAGAGAAGACTTCAGAAATAATTTGTGTTCAAATTCCCAGCAAGGTTGTCTTAAGTAAAGAAGCTGCTACAAAACAGAGTTCTATGGCCAAATGTACTGAGTTCTTTTAAAATAACTACGTGCTTTTGTTATCAGTAAATAAACATAGAAATAATGTACCACATGGACATCAGTTAAAGCCCATGTTCATGGATTTGGAATTGTATTTCTATGTGTCCTTTGTGTCTATTATAACAACTTCAAGTAAATAATTTAGAATATATATTTCCAGATTAATATAATAAGAGAATTCTCTTCTATGGATATTTGTATATTTATATATTTATATCCCATTGTGATTTTCTGTAATATTCTGCACAAGAATATTACCCCCCAACTTGACGAATAGCAAATTTAACTATTCAAATAATGAGTTTGATTAGTCAAGTAAGCACATTTTCTAAGAATTTGTGTATGAACTGTAATAATAGAATTTTTGCTTTTTACTTACAGGGAATTGACTTAAAATTTTTTCTCAAGTATTTTTTAGACTCACTAAATAAAACTGTTTTGATTGTGATTTTATGCTGGTTTTTGAATAAAAAAATAAGTATATTTTTGGCAAATAGTTAATGTAAAATAAAATTTAAAATACTTAAATATTTTTGTACTAGAAAATTGCTACCAAATATATGTTCTTAAATGTATGGTCTCAAATATATGGTCTTAACAGGCAGCTAAATCACACAGGATGATTTATTCCTTCAGGCAAAACAGATTGAATTCCAAATATGAAATGTTTACTATGAAACCACAAAAGCTCCACACCATAAGTTTTATTAAATTTTATTGTAAATGATATGAGGAATAAATTAATTTAAAAGTTTTATTTATTGACAATATATCTCTAAATATGCTTTCTTGTTCAAAATTATTTCTACTACTAAATTATAGTTCTAATCTATGCTAAGTTGAATACATTTCATATTCACTAGTGTAAATTTAACATTTTATTTTATGATAACCGGGATACTTGCAACCACAATCAGAAAAAAAGACCTCACTTGTCAGAACTTCTTTGCAAACATCAGAAGAGAAATATGCTTCATATATCACTGAATTAACATGATTATACTCAAACTGTGTGTCCTGGCTTTAATTGACATTTTGCTTTACTTTAGTACTCCCATTGCTACCCATGTCGATCATAGAATTGCATTAAATGCAGGCATATGGATCTACTTAACAGGGCTTCACACTAAATTTGTACAGTGCTTGATCTTCTTGCTATATAATGGCACTTCTTTGTTATCAACACATTCATGGCCTACAGCTGACTGCTTTTATAGCATTTAATTAAAATCTGAAGTAGAAACTCTCTATTGGTCTTTGTGTGAAACTAGTCATAAAGAAGAGGTTGTACAAACCCGGCATGAGATGGATAACATTTACATCACTTTTCCCACCTTTATCTTCATGATGAAGAGAAACTGATTCAAGTTAATGATATCAAAGTGGGAGGTCTGGGAGGTAGAGCCTATTTTGTCAAGCACCCTCAATTATTAAGGACTTACAAATAAATTTGCAAGCCAGAAGTCTTATCAATATTTTATTTGGTTTCACAGACTTGATAGAGAATCTCTCCTACAGCTTGAGGACTCATTTTTATTCATGTGGTTAATTTTCTTTTAGATTGGCAGCTGACCGCCTATATCATGTTGCATCTTTGGATATTAAATTTTTCTCTAAAACCTGTTTTCAGAATGGCTGGAATCTAAACACACATTTCTACTCATGAATTTGAAGAATGTTAACTTGTAACATGCTCTGTAATTAGTTTCCATGAGTTTCTTTACCTTATACACGTTTGACCACTAGTCAATCAGTTTCAGAATCTCTTGTCATGAGCAGTTCTGCTACTTCATTGACTAAGTGAATGAGACTGAAATTTGTCTCCCAATTCATAAGCACACTGTAAAAACACCAACAACAAATTTGAAATAATTTAAGAAAACTCTTAATGTACTGCCTTTCTTAAGTACATTTTTTATTCCTTTATGGAAAGAAAATACCAAACAAAAGCAAATAAAAACTGAAAGGAAACCTATTGCCTAATCTGAAAATTGCTTTGACATTCAGACATTCAGATTCATACCTCTGTCTTTCCTTCCTTCTCCTTAGACTGAAAATATATTCCTGCTTTCTAAATCCCTTTCTCCTTTTCCTCCAGTAGTCTTTTCTGCCTTCCCTCTGCTATGTTACTTCCCTTTCATGTCCTTTCATTTCTGACAATATTTTTTAGCTTTTTTTTTTCTTTCTCCTCTGAATGTATTTGTCATTAATGTAGTTGTTGGTTTTGTGTTACTGGCAACAGATTGATTTTGTTTAAAGTTTTTTGACTGCTTGTGGAATCTGGTTTTATTCTTTGTAGTAAAAGAAGTGGCTGTCAAGAAAGAAATCAATATAATCTGATGAATTCCTTATAAAAGTTAAAATATTTTTTTAAAAAGACTTCAAAAAGAGGATCATATAAACTGAAGAGATTTCAGTACAATGCTCACAACTTTGGATATCATATTTAGACCAAAAGCTGATAATATTATATTAAATCAAGGTAAAGAACGTATATTTTAATAGAATAATTTAATCTTACTATGAATTTATAAATATATGAGACTATATGAGATATGAACATATTAATGTAAATGAGATTAATTCACAAATTTTATTTGAATAAAACAGAAATCCGATTTAATTTTATTTTTTCATTTAACAAGCATACTTTATTCTTTTGAATTTATCAAACAAGAGTCTAACTTAAGTCTTTCTGACACTGGATGCCAATAGGGACAGTATGTGGTAGTGAGTACAGAATGACTAGCAAAACAAGATGTAGAGAGATCATTAAACTAAAAAGGTCACATTGTATTTACCTTGATGTTTTTCATCTTGGCATAGAAGATGAACTCTGTTACTTAATTCCGAGTAACAGAGAAAACCTGAGTGCAAGGACTTTTAAATTTAAACCAATATTTAATTTCAAATTATTTTTCTTCTACTCTTTTTCCTAAGATTTTAATTGTTTCTCTTCTTCAGTTAAGGAATGAAACTCGAAAAATTAAATTATGGAAATACATAAACCTCTCCATTGTTCCTCATCTGGTGCAAAAGCAGATCTCAATGTCCAGCATGAGGAATGAGAATATATTTATAGCAGGAGTTAAATAGAGTAAGTCCATCTGGGAGAACAGCGTGGGTGTGTTAAAACATAGTAAAGCCTGAAGATTCAGCACAGACCAGGACTGTCACAGAAGGTTATTATCAAGATAAGCCTATTGTGTTTGTGAGTACAAAGAGGCAACTGTACTGGCAACTCAAATGGGATTTGAGGATTGCACCTTTTTGAATAGTTGGGGCTTTTTTATCAGCTGCCTTCTATACACTACGTATTTCAAAGGAGTGTGTTTTGTGGAAGGTGCTACAATGACTGAAAAGTGAGTACTTTGTCCATTCTCGCAGAATGCAGTCTTAAAACAAGCAGTTGCTGCCATGCAGACATTCCTCAAATTACAGAGTATCACCAGTAATTGTGGTGGAGAAGGCCAGAGAATAAAAAAGATGTTAGCAATGTGTATTTTATAAAGAAAGTAGTCAGGGACAGCTTTTCTAAAGAAATTAAGCTATACTTTGCTTTCTATTTTTTTTTTTTTTTTAATCTTTTTTTCAACTAAATGGCATGGTAGGGAGCAAGATTTTTCTTTTTTTTTATGTAATGACTTAGTGAAAAAAACCCATATCTTTTACAGGTCTTCAAATTTTATGTTCTGTTTACATTATTAACTTCTTAGGAATGTGTTTCCCAGCTGATGTCATTAACTAAAAAGTGTCTGCTATGTCACATGCATGGGCTTACAATACAAGAATATATTTTTTTATTTATTTCAGTTGTAGACTTTGTAGTTAGTGTACGAGGTATTCTAAACTTGGCGTTTGCAGACAAAAGCGTAACATTAACTGACAATGTCCCTTTATATTGTGAAATGGGAACCACAGGTAAAGGGCAAAAGAAAATTGTTTCTGTGTAACAGACAGCCCATTTACCAGCAGTAGCTTTCATTTCATACATTTTGAGTGTGACCTGTTGTGGAAAATCACTTTGTTCTCTGAAGCATCTGTGCCAGACTGCTGAGGAGAGATGGATTATTGTGTTATGCATTTTTTATTATTAGTTTTTCCTCCTAGGTGTGTTTGGTGCCAAATGGCAGACTTTAGGGGCCTACATGGGACAAATCTGTTCACCATGAATCTATTTTCTCCTCCTCCATCCTCTCAAAGAATATAATTCAGTTCAAAATAAGCACTAAATTTTTCTCCATATTGAGCCATCACTTCTTTTTTTTTTTTTTTATTTTTTTAAGATAACATAGCAAAGAACAAGTTGCAGAAAAAGAAACACAACACATTCCCAGCTTTCTGTACGTTGCTATATGACAGATAATATGTTAGCTTTATTAAATTCTCTTTTGTATTGTATACTTCCAGGCCTCTCTTGACAAATGGATATCAATGGGCTTGGCATAGTGGTTTTGGAGATTTCAGGATTTATCATACACTGAGTTTGAGGAAGCAACCATCCCTCTGCTTCTTTTTATGAAGTGCCACTGCAAGCCCTGGAGCCAAATGGAGCCAAGTATTTTTCATACTTGTCACCTTCCAGCAGTAGACACTACAGATAAGTGATATGGGCAGCTCTGTCACGCAGCAGGAGTTTCCAGTGATCACAGGCAAACCTGAGAAAGAGTTTATTGACTGGGACACTTGTGGTAGCACATCATCCAGACCTTTTGTGAAACAGCCTGGGTTGGTGCTGTATGTAACAGATCTACTGCAAGCAGAACTGGCAAATGTCCAGTAGGCTGAATGATATGTCATTTATTGTTTCTGTGGGATTACTTGAGTTTTTTGAGATATGGGGTTTTTTGCATATTTTGAATTTGTTTTGTTGTTGTTGTTGTTGTTTTTTAATTCTCCTAACAAGTGTTACCTTTTTACCAGTTTTCTCTGGAAGGCAAATTTTTTGGTTTAGTGTTTTTTCCCCCCAAGATGAAAACTTCAGCTTGAAATTTTAATTACAATTCTATGGAGCATACATACACACAAAAAACTATGTCCAAAACCAGCTGAAGTACTCTGTAATCTACCCATTATGCATATTTCAGTTACTCATTGGTACTGACTATTCATGAAAGTGGAATTAAACACAACTGATTGTTTCGTCACTTAAGAATTGTTCTCATATTCTCATGTAAGCCTTACTCTCAGCTGAAAATGAATGATAATTTACATCAATGCATATTAATGCATCAGATTGTCATGGCAACATTTGCATAAACATTATCTGTGGCATCAGATGGTCATATGACAGTTGCACCCTGAATAATTATGCCTTTTAATAAGCCAGTAATAAAGCTATGCAGACCTTTGCCCTTTTCATTCCGTGAGCAGATTTGCAATTACAGGTGGTGCGTGCACACAAAGTATTTCCTGGTGGACAGTGGGGTTTTAGAAACAGTGTAAAACCCAGGTCTGCAACATGTTGAATGATAAGGATCTAAAATAATCTTTTTTTCTTTAGAAAGTACATATGCAATTGTGGGATCCTAATCTATGCAAATGGTATCCAGAAGTCACAGCCAAAGTTCTGTCATTCTCTTTCACTACTGTGGCATTAAAATTATGTTAGAAAATATGTGTCCTCTGCACTTTCCCAGTTCAAGATTCTGCCTCCAAATTAATATTCATCTTAATGTTTAGAGGCTTAGCCATTGTAATTAATCATGTTGTAACTGTAGAAAGATACCTAATACCCCATCCCTATGCATTATTTAGATTATTTCCTTAGTGAAGGAACAGGCAAGAGATTAATTAAGTCAAACACTTTGGGGTCTGTTTTCTCACTGATGAACAGAGGATTTGTATGCAAAACTCAGGTTAGCATTAATGTAAGTTTGTCACATAAATCGCCAAGGAATTGACAGGAGCAATGAGACTTTTAGTGACCTCCTTAAACATTTTTGTCCATCACTGCTCTTTAGATTGTCATTGTTATTAGTGAAGGAATACTATTAAAATGTTTTATGAAATAATACACCAAGTACAGTCATGAACTGCAGCTGAAAGCTCAATATACAAGCAAACTATATAAACTTACAATAAATACAGGCACAAGCAATCTTTCAATGATGTAATTGTGAATGGTTTCTAAAAAATAACACTGGTTATTTTTTGTATTTTCCTCAGAAAGACACTATCTTTTCATATTACCAAAGAGAGTAAAAAGCAATTAATCATCTAAAGAATCTTGTTGATATGTAGCCTTTTTTCATACATTGAAAGGCATAATTTGCAAGGTGAATCACAGGGAAAAGAAATCCAAGAGTATATTCTGCAGGTGTTGGAAACTTCTAATAATATCAAAGTCATTGCTGAGTATGAGTTGTTTACTATAACACTTCCTCACTTCTTTCTTTTTCTGAGGTGAAACCTCTGCCCTGGGTCATTATTTCTTGCTGGCTCCATTTAATTAGAGCTTTTTTCACTGTTTTCCAAGCTGATAGTTTATTCACTCTCAGTATTTTGCCAGATTATTTTGATTAGGATTGATAAAAGCAATAAGTTTTCCTTTAGTACTGGCAATAACAATACGAAATCCAACATGAATAACCAGTGTTTTCCCACTTATTTCATTTGTCTGCCTCTCCATTCATTAAAAGCCTCCCTAATTAGCAGTGATATTTCTAACAGGTTTTGTAGAAAAGCCATCTTTTCTTACACATCTGGGCATGCCTGTCTCCAGGGTTGGGTCATATTCCTCACATTCTCACAAGTGAACATGGTTTCCCAAGATTACAGTTTGACTTTGAATCTAAAGAAAGTATATTTTTGTATTGAAAAAAAAAAATCTTTATGAGACATTAACTGCTTTGATAATCAGATGTGAGTTTTTCTGGTTTTCCAGCTGCAGTAAATCAGCTTACTCAACTACCATCTTCATAATGTAATTGTTTAAACATATTGTGTTTTTTTAAAAGGCTAAAGTTAAATATATGGGTCTGTGAGTAACTGACTACCGAGGATACATTTTTCAATGTCCTTCAACCAGTTATTTAACTGTACATCTGAAATACTATAAGTGATATCATTCAGAATAAACCTCATGATTTTATGTCGTATTAAACTGAAAATCTGCTCCAGTTCACTTTTTTTTTTTTTTTTCTCTCATAAGCAGGCAAAAAATAGACTGATACTATAGAGGGTCTCTTCACTAGCAGGAGTTACTAATGCATCAAGGGGTACTGTATAACTAACATTATTCTAGGAAGGAAATTTTCCATCTT
Organism: Tychaedon coryphoeus; assembly: GCA_013398595.1. Taxonomy (NCBI): domain Eukaryota; kingdom Metazoa; phylum Chordata; class Aves; order Passeriformes; family Muscicapidae; genus Tychaedon; species Tychaedon coryphoeus. The sequence continues at coordinate 180,014 of WBND01001235.1, read as the reverse complement.
TACTCTTTATTGAGATAGTTTTGTGCTCTTTAAACATTATTTATCTGAATATAAGCTGGTAACCAGGGGAAGAATCTGCACAAGGAACTCTTACATATTAGAACTTTTTCCTATGCCATTATAAAGTTATTCCCCACTCTATAATCATGACTTTCAGCATGGTGCCTTCTCTTGCCACACAGATGAAAAATAGCTACTTAAACAATTGTGAAACTAGCACCACTCAGTTCCTATGGCTCATTGCTGCATATGCATATTCACTCACAAATAATTCATTTGTTACCACGAGTAGTTCCATCTCCTGATTGTTGGCTGTATATTTTCATGATATTTTAAAAACAACTATCATTCTTTAATGAAAATGCACAAATGAGATACGGTAAGCTATTAAAACAAAAGTGATTATTATGCAAAGTGAAACAAATGACTTTGTATTGGAGGTGTACAGTTTTGAATCCCGAATTGCTTGGGGGCTTGTGGGAATGCAGCAATGAATGCAAAATGTGAAAGCAGAAAAAAACCCCTAGCATTTTTGAAAGATGGATGACAGCAATTATCATGAGCAATGACTAACTATTGGTCTCCACTTTGTCTCCCATATTTCTTTCTCTTTTCTTTTCCTCTTGTGAAACATTAACTCCAGGCAGTCAGTTACAAAATGTTAGTATCTTTCAATAGTCTAAAAGACACAGTCTAACTCTTCACTAACACTTCTAAAAATTCTATCTTCTGAGTATCAGGAAACATATATGTATATGTAATTTATCACATTCATAGTAGCTCATACTTTAATTACCATCTGGTAAAGCATAGCTTACAAGTATTTTTATCCCTCATACCATTAGAATGGTTTTGACCATTAATTTTAGCTGAGTTTTATTGCTTGTTCAAAATAAACATACATAAATACTGAACAACTTTGTCCCTAAGTGATAAAGTCTACGTAGTTATGTTTGTTCTTGTCCTAGTTGCATCTATGAAAACAATTGAAATTCATCCATTAATTAAAAAATAACAGTTAAAAATGAGTTGAAAAGGGGAGTTTGCTCAGAGGAATATGTCATGGAAATGTCTGTGGGCAATATATAATGGGAAAAGTCTAGCAGCAACAATTTCAGAATCCATTGCCAGCAAAACTTCTAACTTCCCTGAACCAGCTATGCATTGTAATAAAAGGGGGGTGGGAAAAGAAAATATATGGTGCAGAGAGGACACAGAATGGTGGCAAGAACAATTGACTAGAGAAGAACTTAAAAAAACCAAAAAAACCAAAAAAAACCCTACAACAAACCAGAAAAAAAACCCAAATCCAACAACAACCCCCAAAATTAACCAGCAATCCCCAACAGCATAAAACCAACCAAAAAAAAAACCCCACTTTTTTTGAGTTTGGAGTCAAAGAGAAAACTCAGGGAGGGCACCTGTGATAGGAATAATAGCCAGAAGAAAGACAACTCCATGAGAAAGAGCAAGGGCTGGAAAGAAGGCAAATAAGACATAGAAGACTGGATGTGGAGGGATGACGGGGAAAACCTGATGTGAAATACAACAGTAAAGGTGTCTGGCAAGATGCAGTACCAGAATAAATAAATAAGTGCAAGTAAAGTGGCAATTTCAAGGAGGGAGAAAACTAAATGAAGAGATAGTTAGGAAAAGCATTTAAAACAATGAAATGCATCTGAAGGAAGAAGACAAAAATACAAACAGACTAAGGCATTAACAGTAAAACAAAAGTAAGAAAAAATGAGAAAATGTACCTTCACATACAGCTACATATCATCTAATCTTTTAAGAATACAGCAAACCCACAAGTTGTATTGTTGGACTTAGAAATGAGTGATTCAAGCCTGTTGAAAGTTAGAGAAAGTTGATGCTCTCATTATTCCTTGGCTGTAGAGGTTAACATGGTTAGGGAAGTTGTTCTGAATTAAACAATTCCCCTGCTGTCTCTAGTGTGTGTTTCAGCAGAGAGTTGTGAGTAGGTAATGTTGGCAACCAGTCTCTCTGTTGAGATATGGAAGGGAATTTTAGCTGGAAGTTGCTTTTTATGTTCAGTGTTTATAAACTGGCAGAGAATAATCTGTTATGTTTGCTCTGAAGTACTTAGCACACTTCTGAGTCCTGTAAACCAATTAATAATTATATATTAAAAAGCTGTATGTGAATTCAATTTATGGATGTCTATAAGACACCTATTAAAATCAATCCTTTAATATTTAAAAATCTGTTTAGATTAAGCATCAGATGCTTCCCAGACTCTCAAGTTGTCCTTAATTATGTTTAATGGACTAACTTCTAAAAATAAGGAAATATCTTTCATAAATTGCCTTCATCCACCCATGAGAAAAGAATGAAAATAAATTAAACAGTGGCAAGCAATTGATTCAGATCTTATAGCTTAATTTATTCCAACAAGAAACAGATAAATGCAGGTTTGACACAGACTTTTTTTCCCCCTTTTTTTTTTTTGCCCTCCAGACTTGGCTGCCACAAATACTTTAGTAGTTACCTCTTTCCTCACTCACCAGAGTTTCTAATAGTCTCTATATTTCTAAGACTATAGTTATGATCAGGAAGGCAGTGTGGCATGTCTCCTGATTGAAAATTATTGATGTTTATCTTTCTAGTTTGTTTTGTCAGGAGTAGAAGAATCAAATGCTACACACTGTTCACAAGGATAACTCTAGTTTCAATTTAGAGGTGCTTTATTTTTAATGGCTCCCCAAAATTATTAAGCATATTTTTCAGAATTTTTTCAGTGCTTTAAGAAGGAAAAACTGTTGTGTCTGACGGAATGGAGTTTCATAGCACCCTCTATGGTGTTGTCTTAGATTTTTTTTGGCATGAACCATGTTGACAGCACACCACTATTAAAACGGGCTGCACAGGGAAGCGGTGAAATCACCACCTGTGGAAGTGTTCAAAATGCATGAAGATTTGTTGTCTGGGAACATGGTTTAGTGATGAACATGCTGGCCCCAGTATCTGTCTTAGACTTGATGATCTTAGAGGTTTTTTCCAAACTTAATTCTTGATTCTATGATTTTGCTTTTTTCCTGAAATACTGAGTGAGCTGAGTTGTGCTGAAAATGCACAACAGTAGATGACATCTCCAGGCTTGGAGGAAAAAAAAAAGAATGAGTTTTCATGGCTGCTTTGTCTGAATTCATCTTCAAACTATTCCTGTCTGTCTGCACTAAATTTTCACTGGTCCCAAGCTGGTGCTCGGCCTCATTGCTATCTTTATTATTCCTAGCAGAGCACTGTATAATATGCATTTGCATATTATATTGTAGAGATCTGATTTGCACATGGCTGCTCCTTGAACAAAGTGAGAGTGAGATCAGTCTAACTGGAAAACAAACATGCTGTGCAGAAATGCTCATAGCTATCTGTCTGCAGAGGCCAGTATTATCTACTACAGACCATTTATCTGCTGGAGAAAAAGTGAAGGAAAAAGGGAATTTTAGACATGGGACCTAAAGATGAAGAAGAACTTTTTTTACTGTGTGGATGACTGTGGGGGATGTCCAGTGATGCTGTGGAATCTTCTTTGGAGAAAAAAACAAAACAAAACAAAACAAACAAACAAAGAAACCAGCAAACCCAACAAAAAACCCGTCTGGACACAATTCTGAGTAATGTGCTCTAGGGAGCCCTTCTATGCAGGACTGCTGAACAAGATGACCTCTAGTGGTCTCTTCCAATCTTGCCCATTCTGTGCTTCTGTGGTTTGGCCAAGTAGGTATCACACAGTACTTCTTCTTTGTCAATAATGAAAGGGTTGCTTGCTCTTTCCCGCTTTATGATAAGCTGCATTGCACTGTGATGTGTTGTAGTTGGAGAATGGTGCTTGCAGTCCAGACAGCTAAGATATCAGTGACTATATGGAATAATTCATTTTCTGCATGTAGACACACATAGTTTTTCCATAATTTGTATTCAGCTCATATAGCCTCAGTTTCCTGTATAGAAGACAGATAACATTGTTCTCATAAACAATATTTTTTTTATGCAGTTACTATATAAAATAGAAAGGTGAATTATTTACTCACATCTAAATTTTTTATTCTGATGTTGGCAGTGGTTTATTTTATTTCTTTGCTTTTAAAATTGTGTTCAGTTTTTGAAATTTTTATTATTAAGTATGTACTTAACAAATTGTCTCAGCAGTGTGAGATGAAACAATGGGCATACCATGACTCGTCTTTCTTCAATAGTTTACAGTACTACAAAAAGTACAAGCTATTTAATGAGGATATAGGAAAGAAATAAGAATGGAATTAATTTAGAAATAAACTGGTAATTACATCATCTGGCATTATAATCCAGTTCCTAGACTATGCAATTATGCAAGAAAATGTCTCCTATGCCTATGTTATCATACATAATTAAAAAAATGAAGTGTGTTTTAAAATTTAGGAACTAAGCTTCTTATAGGAATATTGTTTTCACATGTCTACAAAACATTCAGAAAAGTCTGTTTTCAATATACTGAAACATCTAAATTTGGAGGTTGCAGTAGCTGCAATGCTACTATAATTAAGAAAACACTTGTTGATGCAGCTGTTTTTTTTTATTTTTCTATGGTGCAGCCTGTTCTTAGAGGTGGAAAAAAAGGTACTGAAAGTCAGAGACTAGATAAGTTAATAATTCAGTTCAAAGATTAACATGTATTTATAATTATGTAATTTTGAATTATTATTTTCTTTAAAATATTTTATTTAATTATGTTAACATAACAAATACTGTGAGTACTTCATGTCATGGTGAAAAAAATCTCAGTGGCTTTATTCTATTCCTTCCTCCTCTTCCCCCTACTTCAGGTAGAGCAGAATTCCATTTTTCAAGGACAGATAGGGTTGCACTCCGTCAGTATATTCTGCCTGTTCAATGTGTCTTAATTTGTTTTTTCCTTTAGTTCTTGGTTTCTTCCAATTTGTCATCCAGTAACTTTAATTTCTCTGACATTCTGTTCATTACCTGTGTTAATTTGTTTTTTTCCATATCTAGGATATTTCCATGTAGTTCTGCAGCTGAAACATTCAGCTTCCCAAATTTATTGTCCATCTTATTTTCTAACATATTGAATTTTGAGTGCACAATAGTAGTAGAATTAATGTTGAATGCCGTGACACTTTATTTGCCTGTGTATCCTGAAAATAAGGGACTTATCCTGAGCCCATCCTGACTCCTGTGAAAAGTGTATGTATGTATGTATGTATATACGTATATATATAAATATATATATATATATATAAAACATGCTGACAATGTAATGTAAATGATACTCACAACATCCTGAAGGCACTGATTGCCCAGAGCTTTTACCCTCTCAACTTAGCTAACAATTTGAAGATATTATTCAATATGAGAAAATATTGACACTTTTTAAAGGCTTCTGAAGTGTTTCATGGAGGTGACAGAGTGAGTAAGTCAGTCAGTCTTGAAACAGCTAATAAAGTATATTTTGTGAGTTCCTTACAGTCAGCTGATAAAATGACAGAATTATACATTTAAGTAATTAATGTGTGGACAGCCAGAAATAAATTACATAATTAGTGGCAGCATGAACAGCAAACCTGAGGCTTTATATATAATTCAAGGCTGAAGCATAATAGAGTGTAAGTATTGGCTGATGTAAAACTGACTACAAATTTGCAATTTATAACTTAATTTTTACTGGAAACAATTCACAAATTCTTTTTTGCATGTCAATATCAGGCCAGTTTTATAGCTACATTAGTATGTCACACTTAAAAACAGTAAAATTGTGAGAACTAAACTGAATTTAAGGTGGGTTATTTGTGTTTGGTTGCTTTGGGGTTTTTACCATTATAGAAAGTGGTTTTCAAATTAAGAGATGGGACTTAAACATCATCTGCTATCCCCATTATCCTTCTTAACAACGAAAACCATGGTGGGATTTTAGGAAAATATTCTTCTGTAGGTGGATGATTGAGACATTTGAAAATTTTGGTGGTGGTACTGGAGGAAGCACCTTCCATTAAATGAGACTTTGATCCAAACACTCGGTATGAATCAGTGCAGTTCCTTGAAGAGGACAGCACAGCCCCAATGTCTTTGAAGTTTTCCCTTTACCTGGTTAGACTTAGGGGTTTGACTGCCTCTCTGAATGGAAAGTCATGTGAGATACTTATTACAGGACTGAAATGCTTTCTTTAACAGCAAGTAGTATAGTAAGCAGACCTGTCTGTAGAAAAGAAAAAGAAATGAAAGAAGAAGCAGTCACATGAAACTACCTGTGACCAAGTCTATTTTCTCCTAGTGAATCAGTTTGCACATACTTATTCAGAAACTACTGTGCTTGTAGCTCACACCTATTTCTGGTGCCAGGAATGCTTGAACCTGACTGTGATTACTCCAGACAAATAAGAGGGATATTAGGTACTTCTTGAAAGTTATTATGACTCTGTCTAGACAAGTACTTATCCATGAAGTAATAAGCTGCCCCTTTAAAGTCAAAGAGATTCCTTATCTTTTTAAGGTTAACCAGGTGGTGAGGTGTCTGTGACATCTACAGCATTATGATTTCTTGCTCTCAGCAGTTAGGCTGCCTTTTCAGATTGAGGCAGCTTTGAAGAATTTCCTTTGAAGAAATGCACATTAAGAAGGAGGATGTATTCCTGAAATCAAGACTGAATTATATACATTCCCACATTTCCAGAAAGAAACCATTTTAAACAAATAGTTTTCAAATTTTCCATTGGCCTTCTATTTGGAGTTTAGCACTACTATCTTATTAATGCAGTATAGAAAAAAAGAGATCCAAGCAACAACAGATGCATCCATAGAGCTCATAACAGTTTTTCTGGTCTTTATCAATCAAATTCAGGAAGGCATAAAAAAGTGTGTGAGGTTACACTTTGCTCAGCAAATTTTTCTGTTTTTAATTTGTTTTGTTATGAATCTGAGAGTACCATGGAAAGAGTAGGTTTCAATTCATCTCTAGCTGTCTACCATTCCTGTCTAGTTCAATGGGAAGGTATGAGTACATATATAAGGATATTTTTCTTACTCATTCTATGAGAGACGTCTAAAACCAGGAGATTAGCCATGATCTGAGTCTACCCTCCTTTCCTCTTCATTAACTGTATGGTAGATATATGAAGTAAACTGAGAAATCCAAACCAATATATACATAGTCTAAGGTTTCAATTTTTAAACCCCAAAAAACAAAAATAGAGTACAAATAATCTTTCAAATCTCTAATATTTAAATGGGCTGTCTTAACTGACTTCTTCCCAATCACATTGTATGCCAGAAAATGCAGGATACATGTTCCATATTGTGTTAGTCCAGGACTGGTAAATATTTGTACTTGTTTCTCATGCTTCTCCATGAGCAAAACATTTGAATCAGGCATAGAATTTTTGTAGTAGACCTTTTATTAAATATATTTTATATTTTACTAAGAGATTTTGGATTCATCTATTGGATCAATTTCACTTATCAGCCAATGAATCCAGAATTATCATTTTATAAAGCTTTGTGGAATCATCTGTGCATAATTATTCATAATTTTTATAGATCAAAAATGTGCTACTCCTGTAGAGAGCCAAATATTTGGTATATGTTTGTCTGGTGTATCAGGAGTTTTTTGGTTTTCACTTATAGTTAAATATTTGTATACATAATTCTTTCTAATAAGTGAAATTGAAAGTTGGTTTGGTTCAAAAGTTAAATAAAGAAAATTTCTTAATTAGACCTTTAAAGCTTCTTTTGTGTTGGAGTTATGTGAGTTTGAAATTATACCAAGAAATGCTTTTTTAAAAAAACAACCTTTATCTTTCATTTTAAAATAAATAGCTGAATACATCCATCATTAATTAGGAATAATTCAATCCCAAGCTTAGATCTTGTAAACAAACCTGTGGCGAATTTGGCTGAATTAAAAACTTCTGAACCAGCGACTCAATGCAAATTCTTTTTCAAGCTAAAATATAGAGAATCTGAAGTTATTTCTGTACCTGTTTAAATCAAATAACTATTTAAGGTGAAGGGGGTGAAAAACAGCCAGCTCTAAAACCTTTTCACAAAGGAACAGTAAAGGTAGTGACTGAAATACAATGTTGCAGAAAGTCCCAGTAATGAATGTAAATCTCAGCTTCTCTCTCGGACACACACACACACACACGCTCACCTAGACAGTCCCCAGCATTAGTTACTGCACTTATATTCTGAAGAACTGTAAGCCTCTCTACAGCTATTGATCTGCAGACTTTTTGAAATTAAACTGCCTGGTATCACTGTGTTCTTGATATGTTATTGATTTTCTTTGGAATGTTTTGAGGAAAAAAAAAATATGACAGAGCTGTAGGACAAAGAGAAGGTCTCAGTTTTATTTAGTAGAAAACTTGATTATGCAGCAGCTGACCACAACATTTTTGTTTCTTTCCCCAGCTTTCCTTTGAGAATTGCTGCTAAAACAATGGTATTTTTAGGGGTTAAAGTGTCCTCCTGAATCATCAAATCTTTATTGATCTTATTCACAAAGGTTCTGAGCCCCTCAGGTGGCAAAACATTCACCTGCTGCTTTAAGGCAGCTTTGACTTTGCTTTATATCCTTCAGAGGCTGGTGTTTGTGGAAAGAACATCCAACACATCATAGACCTGCCTCTTGTTTATAGGCATTGTTCAATTCACAGCCCTGATACTGCATTAAGTTGCACTCATCTCTAGCTTTCAGGGTCACCTTTATAAAAAGAAAAAGTTTGTTCACAACCAGTTTACTGCTGCAGTACCTTCTATTCAGAATATGGAATAGGGAAAGAGAACAGGAGATTTTTACAGTTGATTAGACTGTTTCTTGCAGTTACACTAAAGAATTCACTTTTTGTCTTCTCATCAATAATTCCTGACCAAATAGCTCTTTGTTGCTTTCAATCTCCACAGCATTAACTCGCTATGTTCACCATCACAGCTGATATCTATGCTTCTGTACTGGCTCTGGCTGGGACAGGGTAAATTTTCTTCATAGCAGCTTGTACGAGGCAATGTCTTGCTTTTGTGAAGAGAACAGTGTTGACAACACATGGAGGTTTTTTGACTGAGCAGTGCTTGTAGAGTCAAGGCCTTTTCTGCTTCACACACTGCTCTGTCAGTGAACAGGGTGAGGGTGCACAAGGAATTGAGAGGGGACACAGCCAGAAGAGCTGACCCTAGCAGACCAAAGAGCTATTCCATATCATATGGTGTCATGCCCAGTAATAGAAGTTGCAGAAAAGAGGCGATGTTGAGAATTGGGATGACCCTTTCCCAAGTAAAGTTATAATTACATATGATGGAGCCTATTTTTCCTGGAAGTGGCTGAGCAACTGTCTGCCCATGGGAAATGATGAATGAATTCCTTCTTTTGATTTGATGTGTGCAGAGATTTTTCTTTACCTATTAAATAATCTTTATTTCAACCCATGGATTTTCGTGCTTTTCTTATTCTCTCCCCATGCCACTGTGAGACAGTGAGGAAATGTCCCTGTGAGGTTGAATTGTCTGAATTTATCTAACCTAATTGTCGTCATCCAAATATTAAGAATTGTGAAGGAAAGCAACACGCTTCAAACCTGTTCCTGCAGTCATCTCTACCATACATCACTTATGGCCCTCACCTTACTATATAGAAAATAGGATGAAGTTAGGTAACTAAGGTGACCATTGTATTAAAGGTTCCTTCCAATCCATTCTATGATCCTGTTATCTATACCATAGAGAGATTGGAGGTCAACACCTTCCTTTGCTTTCCCCAAAGATCTGCTGTCTGAGCCATTTATTTTTATTTAATTTTTTCTTGAGTATAAAATTGCTTAGCAGCTTCAAAGTCTTTGGATCATGTTGCAGTACACAGTACACTAAATCACATATCAGTAAGAAAGGACCATTTCAACTCCTCTGCCAGTAACATAAAAAATCATGGCCTTATACTGCATAAATGTATCCACCACCTGTAGCCTGTATACATTTTTAAGAGCTCTCCATCAATATCAAAATCACTGTGCTATGCATGCATTTTTTTTCCAAAATATTTTAGTAAAAATTTTGGCCCAAAATAATATGATTCTCTCTCAGGTAAGAAAATATAAAAATCAATTATGATTCCATGTTGAGTGTGTGTCTAGGAGAACCCTCTCCTATGAAACAACCTACGTTGTCATTGCGATTACACAGAAAGACTGCCAACAACTGAGATATTAGTGATAGACCACGTTAATTTAATATTCTAAAAATGGTGAAAAGGAAAAGATAAAATTAAATACAAGGCTTTTACTACAACTTTAGAGTTCTAGCAGATATATGGTTAATACCATTTTTTGAAGAGCAATGTAATTTTTCTTCCTGAGAACATCTCTCTTTTATGGCATTTTATTGGCGTAACTGTTGGTTAGTGTTTCAAAACATTTTCCCTGAATTATCACCTGAAATATTGCAATTCCATTACAATTTGGGTTAATATTCTTTGTTTTAAAAAAATCTGATATAGTTAAAAAATTACTGTACTTTGCTGGGAAAAAACCCTTAAATTCACAGGGCCACTACTTAAAAATCTTTTTTAAAAAGGTTGCATTATTTTCAGATTAAGTAACAGCTGTATCTGTTTTACAAGCATTTTATAGCATCACTGCCCACAGAAGTGTTTTTTAATTTCTAGACTGAACTCGAACTGCATAAAAATGCAATTTCTCTTTGATTATTAGATAAGATCATTTTTTGTTGATACTATCATGGCGTTTTCAAACCAAAAGTTGCAATACTGGAATGCAGCTGAATCCCCAGACTCAGGTATCAGAATGGTAAGTCTACACCTACAGTGAAACGTTGGATTTTTTTTTTTTTCTGGCAGAAATGAAAGTTACATTGTTTTCACTACTATCTGTCAGTATGTGACAGAGTTTTATACTTTCTGAGGGTTTATATGGTGACAGAAATCACTAATGGAAAGTTTTCTAAATGGGAAGGAATTATCTTAAGTATGTCTAAACTGGCCTTGCATTTTCCACAGAACAATAAATCATTACATCTTGAGCTTCTCCACGCACAGATCCCACATAAGACTTAGGAAATCCTCAAATAATAGCATACTTGTGGTCAAAGAGAAGTTTTAAGCTTCCTGAAGCAAAGCTTAAACTTTGGCTTCATAACTACCACAGCACACATCTGAATACATATGAAAATCATAGTATACAAAAAGCATGGAAAAAATTCAATAAACGTGGTAGAATTCTGGAAAAGTACTTGGAAAAGTATTTCAAGTAGTGCATGTTATTATCTCTTTTTTCTCCTTGCATATTAAAAACCTTTGGTTTGAATATCTGTTCTTGTGTACAGAGAGACTGTTTTTTTCTTATTATTTGTCTTCACCTCTTACTCTCATCATAGGGACTTGCCCACTATGCTGTTTCCTGAAGATTTTTTAATTAAAGTGACTGATGATCCTGTTTTACTAGAATAATATTTTGCTCAATCCAAACACTGATTTCTGAAGACAAATCAAGAATAGTAAGGAATTATCTGGTAAAATTACCTGGCAAATCAGACTTAAAGATAACTTAATGAAAATGCTATCTCTAAATAGGACACATGAAGTTTCTGAACATACTTAGTGGTTTGAACTCTGAGTTGGATTTGTTTAGATTTAAAGAGCTAGTTGCTCACATATTTCTATATGAAATATTTCTATACAGGGGTAATGCATTTTTGCCTTTCTTGCAAATGAAATGTGATAGATGGTTTATCTTAGGCTACTTTGCCTCTTGCATCCCATGCCACACAATAGAATTTTATGAATAAATGTCAGGTAAACTATTTTCTCACATAAATTTAAATGTTTCTAATTACCTTGTTGAATCAGAATTAGGTTTAGAATTTTAGAGGTCATTAAAATGACTTCAAAATATAAATTCATTCTAACCAATTAGTCTTTGTATATTTTATTTTCTTTCTTTGTAGGACGTTGCTGATAATATTTTCAAAAGTTTAGAAATGTGAAACATTAAGAGCATACAATATTACCTTTTAAGCTATAGCTAATTTTTTTAATAACAGCATTACATGAAGGCTACAGTTATTTATGTAATAATAAGATGTCTCATGATCCAGCTGAGTTAGTGCTGAAATTGGTTAAGTAGAAGAGTTGCTTAACTGTGTGTTACGCTTAGCCTTGGTACACACAGATAATTTGTAACAGCTAAAACACATGTTCTTCACATCCCTCCAATTCACCCATGTAATCTCTACTAAACTCATACTCTCCTGCTACCAGCTAATTAATCCTTATCATGCATTTTTTAAAGGCCAGTTTATGAAGTCAGATAAGGAAAAAAAGGGCAGTGAAGTGTATTTGGGTTTTTTGTGTTTTTTTTTTTTTTTTACCCTTCTTTTCTTTTAGCATTAGCAAAAAGGACAATTACTGTTTTAGAACTGCAGATACATTTAGTTAATTTCTACATGGTTGCATCAAAGACATTCCATTCTCTAATTACTGAAGTCTTCAAAGAAAAATACCAGGGACAAAAAACCCCCCATCATTCAACCATCATTGAACTGCTCATTCTAGTAGAAGCATAAGGCCAAAACCTATAAGTGCAAATATTGCAGTATATGATCCCTTCTATCTTTAGTATTTAGATTATAAAAATCTAAACCATCAACCAATGTCCTGATATCCCACTTATTTTTTTTATTATTTTGCTCTTCAGATGTGAAATTTCCAATCTAAATGATTTTGTGATTTTATGCTTGAACTATTTTTAAGAGAGCAGAATAATTTCTTCCAACACTTGTTAGATGTTACTAATTCAAGTGTTTCAGAGGGACTGAAATTATTCTTTCAAAACCAAGAAGAACTAAAAGGTGGAAAAGTGCAATGAGGAGAGATGAGCCGTGAAGCGGGATTACACTGACTTTTAGTTTGGTGGCCAAGTTGTTAATAAAATCAACATTGTGAAGACATTAAGTGTATACAATGAAGATATGTTCTACTTAGAAAAAGGAATGTAACTACTGTTTACGACTCTTTAAAAAGGCCACATTTTAAAAAATCCTAGTATTTCAAATGAAAGCTAAAATTTAAACTAAACCTAGAACAATTTGCCTTGTGAATAGTCTTCTTCCCCACTAATAATCAGACTGCACCACTTATTAAAAAAAAATAAAACTCTCAGAATTGAAAACTTAAGGAAGCATTGTTTTGCAAGTAAGGAATTATTTGAAATTTTTGAATCAGCAAAACTGTATTTATTGTAGGAGAACTATAACAATATGTCATATAAAAAAATGTGGACTGCAGCAGTTCTAATATTAAAGAGAGGATGATGACCAGGTTCTGTTATTATGAGGCAAAACTGTTTATAGAACAAGCTTATGGACATTAAGGATATATTTAGAGAGATATTTATACAGAGATAGGAAAGGTTAGATGAAAAGTATTTTATAAAAAGTGCCCAAGATTTTAAGCAATGACAGTCTTTCCTAAATAGTATTAGAGTCAATTCAGCTCAATACTCAGATTTCCTAAACTGATAAAAAGAGTTGACAGTGACTGCAGATAAGGTCAATCAAATAATACAGTGATTTTATTAGTTGTTTGATATGTGTGATTTCAATATTTCAGCTTTTTAAAATATGCGGTAGGAACTTTTTGTTGACACACAATGCAAAATATTATACTTCCCACTGCTGTAGTGGGAAAAAATCAATCTCCTAACCCCAGTCCCCCACAACATAGGAAAAAACCTAACCCACCCCATTTTGTCCCCGCAATAATTTGTTTCTTTGACATTTGAGAAGTGATTAAATTCTCCTTAATTGCAAGAGTGAAAACTTCCTTTATTCTCATGGACTGTCCCATGTATAGTGTTATTGTAAAAAACAGTGTTATAGAAATGCACTTCTTTAAAATGAGAGTCAATTAGTTGCAGATCTGTTCTTTTCCCTACCCACTTGAAACAGAAAATAATACTATTTGTTGTGAAAGGCTTGCACAAGTATAGCTGACGTAAATACAATTAATGAGCGCTGAAGTGAAGAAGGCATTAGAGATGAAGCTTGTTGATAACAAAAAACATTTGTTGCAGATTAATAATCTGCTGTTGATTGGGTTATTGATGCTATTCCCAAGATGTGACCATGGCAATTTACAGGAAAATGAATACTTCTTTGTTTCCACTCTTAAATAGCAGTACGTCATGACATAACAAAAGAAGGGGTTGACATGCCACATAGGTAATTTAGTTGCAGCTCCATTCCTATGAATCACAGCCAAGTAATTAATCTTTTACCTAGGAGACAGTATTGGAGATATTAATAAAATGTGGGAACAATAATAATTTTATATAAGGAGAAGAAAGTACATGGTTTAAGGGGAATTGATACTTTGCACAAATATGAAGAAATTGAATTTTGGTGTCAGTGTAAGGAAGGTCTAATTGGTGGATATTGCTACCATAAAAATGTTGTACAGAGGAAGGAACTGAACCTGGATAACTGCATATGAAATTTATAAGTGTTGCAACAATAAAATTTGTAGGACATTTTCTACTTTGTATGCAGCACATACTGTTTTCAGTCTAATTGGTTTTTCATGGATTTGAAGACACACTCTACAGATAGGAGTGCATCTGTTTTCCCCAAGACACACATTATTCTGATTAAATATTTGAAATTAAGATGGAGTGATTTCATGTGTTAGTTTTGATAGTGGTGGTTGGTTCAATAAAAAAAAATTGCAGTCTCTTATAAATGTTTCAAAAATCTGAAGTGGTATGACTTTGTGATTAAAATTGTTTAATTATCATTTCCTGAAATACTAGAAATTAACAAAAGAGCAGAATTGCTGTAAGAATAATCTGGAAGTTTTGCACTATAAATGTGTTTCTTTACATTTATGCTTGATTTTAAAATTGACTCAGTGTGAGATCAAAGTAGCTAATTCTATATCTGTAGGTAATTTTTCCTGTTATTCTGAAATATGCATTGACTCCTAAAAAGGAAAGTAAAAAGTAGTTTTGTATTCTTTACAGTCTTTCTGCCTGATTTTTATTTTAAAAAATAGTTGCTGTCTGCATCAGGACCTGTTAACAAAGCCAAAGCAGAAAATACTCAAATTATTCTACTTTCAAAAATAGATTCATAAAATAATTTGGGTTAGAAGGGACCTTTAAAGGTCATCTAGTCTAGCTTTCCTGGAATGAACAGAGGCATCTTCAATGAGATCAGTTTGCTTAGAGACCTATCCAATCTGGTTTTGAATATTTCCAGAGTTGGAGCATCCACAACCTCTCTGGGCAGATTGTTCCAGTGTTTCACCATCCTCATTGCAAAAAAAAAAAAAAAATTCTTTCTTATATCTAGTTTGATTCTACTTTTTAGTTTGAAGCCACTACCTCTTGTTCTCTCACAAGAGATAACTGCTTAAAAATCTGTCCCCATGTTTCTTATTGGCTAAATATGAAATATTGAAAGGCTGCAATAATGTCCCCCTAGAGCCTTCTCCAGGATGAACTGCCCCAGCTCTCTCAGCCTGTCCTCGGAGGAGAGGTGCTCCAGCCCTTTGATCATCTTCATGGCCTTTGAAATTGTTTCAACATGTCCATGCCTTTTTACTGTGCTGAGGGCCCTGGAGCTGGATGCAGCACTGCAGATGGGCAGTGAGTCTCTCCATGAGAGCAGAGTAGAGAAGCAGAACCACCTTTCTCAACCTGCTGGCCATGTAGAGTTAGGGGGAGAAAAAGTAATTATGCCTATTAGAAAAATCAATACAATAATAGATTACTGACCATATCATTGAACAGTGCTAGAACGCCCCTGCTTGAAAGTAGGAAATTTGACATTTTCCAATTATTATTCTGACATTGAGTGGATGTTTTACTGATCTTAAAAAAAAAAATCTACAAAATACTAGCCAAATGAAAAGATGATATAAAATGAGTTTTCTGGAGGCTTCCTAAATTTTCACAGCAAAACTCTCCAAACACTGCAATGAAGTGATTTGGGTTTTCTTTGACTATTCCCAGAGGTCTGTGTGAAAATATGGGAAGTAAATTTTATTATTTGCACCCTCCAGTATCTGCAGAATCTGAGAAGAAAAAGCTGGTTCAAATAAAGAGAAAAGAGGAGCCAGCATTGATATAAAGTATATAGTATACAGGCTGAATGAGTATCTGGCATAGGTGATCAAGTATGGGAAGATGAGGAAGAATGCTTGGAGAATTAAACTAAGAAGAAAAATAAATATTGAATATGAAACTAAAAACAGACATATGGGTGTTGAAAAAGGAAATATATATGGCTCTGGACACCAGACTGGTGGTAGGAACGTGAAGAGAGTTTTGAGAAGCCAAAATGCTAGTATTTTCCCACAATGTTTTTCAGATAGTTCAATTACATTAACCAAGGATCATATTAGATGAAGATCTCTGTTTCTATGTTCTGCCTGTTGCTTTCCAAATGTTTTCTCATAATATAGTCCACTGTTCTGTTGGCAGGTAATCACGTTTTAAAGTAGATCTTTTCCTTCTCATCAGCATTATTTTGAAAAATTTTCTTATTAAATACTTGGATATTTTTAGTGCACTTTTGCTATATCACTTCACACCTCAAAAATAAAACTGATGTAGTGAAATGTTTAGAAAGAACATGAGTTTTGAGAATTAAGACCTTCTGCAATTTCAAAAGTATTTTCTCCTTGCTTCTTATCTGTCTGATATTCTTTGGGTTTTGGATTGGAACATCTGGAAAAAAATAGCTTGACAATTGCAACCTACAGACTTGTTACGTTACTTGTTAAATATTTCAGCTAGCATCAGAAGTAGCCTGCCATTGAAATTCTGTAATCTGACTGGTTTAGATGGCTGACTGGTATTGAACTTTACTAAATTATGAACTTTTCTGAGACAGAAAGAATTGATAAAGATATGAATATGTTGTTGATCCTATTTTTAAAACATTTTTATTTTTAAAAATTAAAATATTATTATGATTTTATAAATTCATATTAGAGATATTTCTGCTAATACCTTTGATGGTGATTCTCTGAGTGATCCTAAGCCACTCACTCACAAGAGAATATAAGGACAAGAGTTATCTCACCTATCTGTAGCCACTTAAAAATTAAGAATCTTATCTGCTCTTTCTTAGTTAGTAGGATGAAATAAGCATTTTTCAAGAGTAAAGTATTCCATACAAAGTCAATAATTCGCTCTACTCTAAGATTGCATGAATCATCACTTGGATGTGATTTGAACATTTCCCTCTCCATTGCCACAAAAGTCAGGATAGAGTATATTAACATAAGGTAAAATATTCATCAGGAAAGGCACATTTAACACTAGCTGTGCTCAATGTTTCCACAGGAATTTACATTTTGAAAGAGACTATTTTGTTGATTACAGTAAAACAAAATCAAATGTCTTACAGTAGTAGTAAAAATATTAATGTCAATTACATTGTATATACTACACAGAGAACACTTGAAATGTGTTAATGAGGAAGAGACAGAGGTCACTTCTCTAACTGCTAATTCAGGATTATTCATTTTGGCAGAACGTGGATGACATAATTCAACAGAAATTTCAAACATTACATTAAGCAGAGCTAAGTACTTCTGCTGTAAAATTTGCTTTATAGCTGTAATATTTTTTCCAGAGGGAGAGAGAATCAAGTCACATTTCTTTAATCTTAACTATAAATATATGAAAAACAAAAGCACTGGAGATGATTCTTAGAAATAATTATAGTTTTTTTGATTTAATGGTATTTTTAAAATTATTTTTTAAATTACTATTAATGATACAGTTATTCCAGCCATTCTACGCATAACATATATGAGTTCTTTTACTGAGGGGCATAAAAGAATTTGAACTCTACTTAGAGCTCTTCTTTTTCTCACCATATACATTAATTTTAAAATTTAGTTTTTAAGTTTCTTTTTCAAATAAATGTATTATGACTGCTTACAAGCTTCTAGCTGATCATTATCAAAAATTTGGGGGGATGGGGGTACCCCAGGTGATGATCAAGATATTAAATATTTGCCTACCTAGAGCTCTGAAAATAATGAAAAAGAAATTATTAAAATGACTGATAATTTTATTTTTTGATACTAATATCATACTATTTTACCACAAATAGGAAAAGCTAATCCTCTTTTGAAAACATTCACAGTATAAAAATTTCAACTTCAGGTTTCACTAAGGCATCCTGTAAGAAGTATCTTCTTGTTTGCTTTGTATCTAATTCGGATCTTATCATAAATTCAGAGAATTATTAAAGTTAGAAAAAGCCTCCAAGGTCCTCAGTTCAACCTTTGACTGAACACCACCTTATTAACTAAACCATAGCACTAAATTCCACATCCAGCTGCTTCTTGAACACTTCCAGGGGTGGTGACTCCACCCCTTCCTTGGGAAGTGTGTTCCTGCACTTAACAACCCTTTCAGTGAAGAAATTCTGCCCAGTGTCCAGCCTGAACCTCCTCTGGTGCAGCATCCTGTCTAATTTTGAGTGAACAACTGGAAGTCACAGTATATGATGATAAGCAAGTGATCCATCTGTCAGTGTAGGGGGGAGGGGAAGGAAAGACAAGACATAGGAATATGCAAAGCACCCTGAGCAACTGGGCACTGACAGCAGAACTTTCAGAATTTTCACTAAAAAAAATTTGAAAAGGTGTGAGCTTTGCAGCACAGATGTTAAAGATAGATTTTAATTAATCTTTATACTATTATAGTTCTGTTTTTAAAAATCACAAATCCTTTTCTTGTCCCCTTTGTTCTCTATACTCTCATAATACAATTTCTATCCAAGTTATCTAAGACCTTTTAATTTGTTCTGTGAACCAGAATATCTTCAGATAGTAAAATAATTCAAAGCAGAAACCCCCAGAAAAACATTAATTTCTTAGAGCATGTCTGTGCATTTTCAGGCTTTATGCCACTAGACAGCAGCAAGGAACCCACATGTGCTGGAAGTCCTAGTAAAAATGAGCTGTGAAGGTGTTCAGGGATCTGGCTCCACAGTCTGATGATGTGATAGCCTGTTGACCACAGCTGGATTGAATTGAGCATTCAGGTGGAATATAGCCAGATGGTGATGAGGAGGTCTGGCTCTCAGACAGACCTACCAAAAGGAAATCTCAAGTCCAAGTTGCCACAAATCTGAGGTTCTCATATGTTGCTGGGCTGTTGGCAGAACGGGTTTTTATGATTCAGCATTTCTGTCCCTCAGTCCTTAGTGACAATTGTATCTTCTATTTGTCTTGTTAAAACTATGAAGTTTTTTTTTTTTTATTTATTTATATTTTGCTGCTGATTATTCAGTCAGATGGGCTCATTTTTAGGAATTTGTGGTAACCACTCAGTCAAACATGAAAATATCATCTTCACTTACATTTAATACAACAACAACAACAACAACAACAACAACAACAACAACAACAACAAGAATTAACCTATATGGGATTTCCCTGCCTTACCCTTTCCCCCTTTCACATCCCTGAAAATAAGAGCAAGGACCTAAAACCTCAGCTCTATCCAAGTTACAAAGAATGCAGTCATAGCAATTTTAATGTAAATGGTTTCAAAGTATGTCTTTGCACATTCCAATTCATAGCTATCCCACTGGAACACATGGAGGTCTTATGTCAAGCTGCTGTGGTCACAGAGAGCTGAAAATAAAGCCCAGCACTTATCATTAATAGAAAAGGTTTTTCTTTACTTTTGTGGAAAAAAAATAGAAGGGAAAAAAAAAAAAGGTGTGAGAGTCTTTGTGGGAGGTCTGGGCGCAGGTATTTTACCTCGGTATAGGAAGATCTTTCTTAGCAACCCAATGTCCACCTAAATATAAAAGATGTTTCTCAATTTTCAAAATAAATTTCTACCAAAACTGGCCACTAAAGCCCTCTCTCAAGCTCAATTGATAATACACCTCCTTGAATATTAATTTCTATAATGCTAGTCACAGAAGATGTCATATCCTGTGCCCTGCACAGTAAATTTGCCTGTTAATTGTACTAGGACAGAGAAAACATAATAAGAGTAGCTCACAGAGAGACCAGCTGATACACAACTTTATGTAAGATAGTGGAATTTTTTTTAAGTTAAATTTGTTTTTACAAAAATTGATAATGGTCTGAATTACTTGAGCATCATTTAACAAGTGAATATATTAGTTGTGTAGAAGAGATACTGTCCACTCTGCCTTTAGTGTGTTGATTTTCTTCAATCTGCACTACATTTATTCTGCAAAACTCTCTTCCTCATCTTTATTATCAGCCTGTGTATGGTAGTTGTATCTCTGTTCGTCATTGTTCAGTATAATTCCCCATTGATTAAAATCACTTTGGAAAGTTAAAGCCTTTCCTCAAGCTTGGACAAAAATAACTTCAGTTCCTGAAAAGTCTTTTCACTATTGCAGGAGGTTTTAAGAAATAATTCATATTTATGTTCCTTTCAGAAAAATATTCTTGAGAATTGACATGTACTGTGGTACTGGAAACTTTATCTTCCTGTCAGAGCTGATGTGGTAAAGTCAACTGAACAAGATAATAACATATCTCTTGTAAAGGTGGAAGGTGAGTCAGTGCACAGGGGAAGAAAGATGAAAGAAGCTTTCAATCTCAAATTATTTTGGAACAAACAGTGATGTACTAGATGGTCTTAGCTGGCTAGCATGATGACTGCCAGGCCTAAGTATATTGGATATGTAAGTAAAGTTAAATAAGTTTGAAACTAAAACACAGAAACATCTCCCGAAAAACATCGAACTATTGTGTTTTGGTACTAGAAGGAGTATTTTCATTTTAAGAATGGCTCTTGATTATTGTTAAAACATATTATCCATGGAATAACTTGAAAATAATGGAGAAAAAAAAAGAATTAGTAACTGTGATTTTTCTTTTAATAGTAAAAGGGAAAATCATTAAATACATTGGGGAGATTTAAAAATATCTTAAATAATTGAGACACTCACTATAGGCTTTCTAAATGTTGTATAATTTTGCAAGTAAAGGTTTGTCTTGGAAAGCTTTTATGTAAGTTTTGGTAAGGTTTCTGAACAAGTGATTTCCTTAATGTTTCCTGACTAATGTGGATAAAATGTAGGAAAAATTGCTGTGGTTAAAGTGAAACACTATAGGAAATTAGATGCTCTTATTGCACTCTGCTGTGCATTTTCTTGATCAAGAATATTCTTCTCCAGTGACCTCATTACTAAAGGCTGTGAGTTGGCTGGTTTCTGAGAATTTACCCCATAATTCTAGAGTTTGTTTCTAATTTCTTCTTCCTCTGTGCTATTCTCTAGTAAACAGAATTCTTTTCAGAAGCTGAGGATATAACCCACTCTTTAAGATAAACCTGCTCTTATTTTTTCCTAATGTGACTTTGAACCCAAGCAAGGGAACAATTCATTTTGAAAGCACCTTCAAGTTTTAAATAATCCAAAGATAGCACCATATAGGATCTTATAATCTATATGAGTAATAAAGAGCACTGTCAGTTCTCAAAATGGAATACCAACTGCTACTATTAGATGTCTATAAAATATTTTTGTTGTGGTTAAAGAAAAAAGCTATATGATACTTATATATCAAAAAAGCATGTAATACATGGTGCCACAATTAATTTCTTCTTCTACTGCCATTTGAAAGAAAAAATTACGTAAGTGTGTGAGATTTGTTTCTCTCTCCTCAGAAACGATGTCCTCTTCTATGATATAGTTTTTATTTTTCTAAGTGGTTTTGATGGTTAGGGTTACATTTATTTTCCCCTGTTTCCTAATGTACGATATAGGAGAAAACATTAGTTTTTTTGAGAGGGAGATTCACTCTTAGTGAACCATTTCCTAAAAATGCTGATCTTCAGTCTGAGGCTGCATAGTTCTGCTTGTTGCTTGTAAAGAGAAATGAAATCTGACAGTCATTTTGAAAGCAGCTCATCCAAACTATGCTGAGGAACCCAGCCCAGAGCTGACTCCCAGTAAAACAGCAACCAGGATAGTGCTGGATGAAAAAGTGTGGCAGCAACAAATTCTTTCAAGTTATGATTTTTCATGGAAGAGCCAATCAGGAAAAAGAATTCATTTATGAAACAGAAGATATGTAAGATGAAATGAAAGATTGTATGATATGTAAGGCAAAAATGTAAGATTTTGTACACCTTCTATCTATCTTATGTGCAGACATATTTTGGAAATGAAAGTGAGGCACAACCTTTGGATTTCATAAGTCACTAAAATAAGCTGTATTTCCTTGACCTGTAGAGAGAAAATTATATTTGTATCATTTTGATGAAAAGTAATTATTTATCTTCTCTGAGTGCAAGATAGAAAGGATACTGAAAAGTTGAGGAAGCACTAGTTTTTCTTCTTTTATAAGTTCTTCCTGCTTTTTTCTGAGATGTTTTAAAGTAAGTAGTGCATTAGGCCTCTGTGGAAATGAGCAGGCAGCAAAGTTTTAAAGAGTTTTTTGGATATATTATTTTATTCTTACTCAAATGCTAGGAAATATATATAAAAATTGACATTTTTTTGTTCTCCTGTTTTAGATGTCTAATATGAATTGAAACAGAAGATGGTATATCCTGTTAGAAGAAATTAAAAGGACAGTGGTTGTTCATGAATCAGATGATTTGGAATTATGAATATACATAATGCTGTGACAAATGTGAAAAATATTTTATTTTCTTATTTGAAAGAAACATTTTGGAAGCAGGTTTTGTATTCTCTCTGTGATGCCCCTGTCTATCTAAACCTATGCATTTATATTTAATTATTTGCTTCTGTACAGGGTGGAGACTTATTTCACATTCGAGACTTTCAAATAGTCTATTGTCTTCTCTAGATTATTTGATCATTCTCATATTTAAACAGGCTCATCTAAAGATATGACATACTGGGAAAATTTTAGGAAAATCCACGATGGCAAAATTACTATTCTTTCTTCCATATATAGATAATCTGGATTAACAATTTTATCTTCTAAGTACTTAGAATTAAAGCAAAAAATGTCAGACCCTTTTTCTATATTTCAAAATCACTATGTAATATATAATTCAGCCCACAGTTCAGAAGAAAGTATCCCAGTTATCTGAGCTTTTATCATTAATCTAAATAGTAAAAAAACTAAGAAGAGAATGGCTTCGTGCTGTGACAAGAGGTAAAAAGCAATCATTCTATTTCTTGAGGAATCATGAAAGTTTCTGTTATTCAAATACTGAGAAAAAAAATTAAAGCTAAAGTTATTAGTAAAGAAATCTGTATGGCACTAGAGAAATCCACCATGTTTCAATGTTCAGAGGACTCAGTAAGTGAAAGACATGTTTTTCCTTGGTCTATCTGATGCTGAAGAAAATCTTGACTTTCTCTGTGCCACATCTCATCTGAGTCTCCCAATTACTAAATAAATTAATGTCTCTTTAGGCATAGGGGTTTATGTCTCAGTTTGACTAAAGTGCTTGGATATGAGTGGGAAATTTTGGTGTCAGAATTTGACATTTTTAAGAAAATGGTCTGATCAAAGCTCCTGAGAATTCTGGTTTCTAGCACAGCACTTTGTTTATTTTGTTTTGTTGGGAAATGTTATACTGAAGTAGTGGACCTACTTAATAATGGCAATCACACAATATTAGAAATATGTTCCCATTTCAATGTGACTGTTCTTTTCCATGTTTTAATTTCCCTCTTCAAGGGAAGGTATTTTGATTGGTATGTTTCTTGTCCTCTCTTGGATCAGTGACTTAGCCATAGGACTTTATTTTAAGGAGGACTCACAGGTCTACTACTGCCAACAATAAGATGACCTGGTAATATTCAGAGTTCAAAGTTTAATTGCAATAGATCAATCATTACAAAGTTCAAAGAGCATTATTAAGCAAGCTGCATATTTTAGGTCTTGAGGCAATATAGAATTAATTGTCAGGAAAACACTGGAAAAGGAAAGCACTTTAATCTTCTTGTCCTCAGTGTGACATATGTCAAGGTCCAAATATGCAACATGATATCATAGCTACAGCGAGAGTGCCCAATTTAGCCAAGGAGAAGGTGCAAAGTGACCTAGTGGAGCTTGTTTTACTTATTAGTATTTTGAAGTTACTAAACCAAGTAATATTTAAGGGTGCAATACCTAATTTTTCTTCTAAACTTTTTCTGCAAACTCTGAAGGTATTTACTGATACTAATTCTTTTATTTTTCCTCACGGTCAAGTAATTGAGTATTTTAGAATATAAGTTTTCTTTGAAGATTCATAATAATAATTTATATTAAGGTAGTAAAGTTGAATAGATCTCAGTATTAGAAAAGAAACAATGGTATTTCTTACAATGAATCACATCTCACACACCTGGAAATCTTCTGATGCATATTCAAGCAAACATTTTACCTGATCATGTCATATATATGCATAAAACAAAGCTAGTTAGCAAAACAGATGAAAACGAAGTCTGCAGTTTTATAATACAGTGACTTCTCTTGAAAGTGGAAAAATCTGATAAATAAATTTGATTTTAATTAAACTTTCTCTTGTTTACTTTTACTTTGTTTTGTTTTCTTCATGACATCTGGGATTATCCATTTTGTGTTAAAAAAGCAGTATGGTTTTCTTAGAATCATGTTAATGACATCTACACAAAATGAAAATGAGATGGAAATTTCAGATTCTTAGGTAAAAAAAAAAATAAAATTATACACAGTTGTTTCTATGTTTTATGCCATCACATACAGAAACATGAATAATTTTCCAGTCTACTAAAACAATTTCAGCAGCTCTAATATGTTGACTTTTAAAGAATGATGGAGACAGCTGAAAGGAAAGGAATATGTATGATCAGTGATACAGAACACTTGATATCTAAAATATACTTTTAAAAACAAAGGTTTTGTTATTTTAAGTGAAATATAACTAAATCTGTGACTTAATCATAACTGGAATTCAGTGAGAACCTGCATTAATATTCTAACATATTTTGAAGAAATATATTGGTCACCCTAGCATGTACGAAACCCTCTACAGATGGAAGCTGGGGCATGCAAAATGTAAATCAAAATTTTACTCTAAATACAATGTAATTGACCATGTTAATCCATGTCTGTGTGCAAAAAATGTAATGCTCTTTTACTAGGTTTGGTTTCTTAATTGAAAACCTATATAATCACTGTATTAACACTTTCAGCCATGGAGCAGAATATCTCTAATATCTCCCAATAAAATCACAACAGACTGGTGTAAAACATCTCTGGATTTTTTTAATCTAGCATATTTGCCTTCATATTAAAATAGGTTCTTATCATGTGTTACATGTGAGAACAAAGAAACAACTATATCAATTTGTTGACTTCCTTTCAGATGAAATGGGGTGTCTGGCTTCATATGTACTTTTAGTGCCCTGAGAGTGCTTTAAATTAGATGGTTCAAAGCAATTTGTTTGACTTCATTTGGAGCATGCAGAGGAGAATATGTCTTCTCAGACTCTTAGGAGGTTACAGCAAATCATTTGCTTCTTAAACAATTCTTAAGAGAAAAGTACTTAGGTCCACCAGGTTATGAAGGGTAAACTCAAATGTGAGAAATTTATATACAGCATGGAACAGACAAAACATTCCTAAGTGCTACAGTTGGTTACAGTGATTGACTCCAGGATTAAGTTTATCAGGGCTGTTACGTGGTTTCAAATTACGTGCAATCACAGAACCATAGAATAATTCAGGCTAGAAGGGACCTTCAAGACCATCTAGTTCAACCCCCCTGCCATGGGCAGAGATACCTCCTACTAGACCAAGTTGCTCAAAGCATCATCCAACCTTGCCTTGAACACTTGTAAGGATAGGGCATTAACAGCTTCTCTGGACAGCTTGTTGCAGTGCCTCACCATGCTCAAAGTGAACAATTTTTTCCTATTATCTATCTAAACCTGCTCTTCTTCAGTTTGAAGCCATTCTTCATTGTACTATCATTACATGCCCTTCTAAAAAGGGCATGACCTTTTCCACTTTTCTCACAAAAATCCTCCACATATGTATAAGCTTGCTGCAATAAATAGGACAACAAAACTGGCAATTGTTTCAGCAAGCAGTAAACATAATTCCGAGTTTTGCAATTGGAAGATCTTTGTGAGGATTCCTACTCCTGCTGTACTCTTGAAAACTGTACAATATGAGAATAGGAAATCTTTCAAAGGCTCT
Source organism: Tychaedon coryphoeus (assembly GCA_013398595.1). Lineage (NCBI taxonomy): Eukaryota > Metazoa > Chordata > Aves > Passeriformes > Muscicapidae > Tychaedon > Tychaedon coryphoeus. Next base: position 153,829 of record WBND01001235.1, on the reverse strand, counting down.
ATGGGGTGCACTGCATGTTCCATAGTGATATTTAACCTGATGCTGAGAAGATCTCACAGGTCATGTGTAGTGTTATAAATACCAGAGGAAATTCCAGCGACTTGCAAGGAAGACAATGACATACCCATTGTCAAGACTTTCCTTGCTGGACAGTGCATTGGAGATACAACATATGAGCTACAGAAATGAAGCCAGTTTGCATCAAAACTAAGCTAGGCTATTGTTATGGAAGTTGTTCTCAAAAAAAATTTGTTATGTCAGGGTAGATGTAGTTATTCTTGCCCATCATACTGTGTCAACCCTTAAGAAGCAGCCACTTATTAGAGAAACTTTAGACAGTAATGGATCATGAATGAGCCAATGGAGACATGGAAGGCTCTAAAAGACATTTGCACAAGGTCTGTATTGTCATTTAAACAGTAAATATACATTTTTCACAGCACATTGCCCTTAAATTAGCAAAAATCTTGTATCAGCATAATTGTCTAAACAGAAGTCAATAGTCAATATTTCTCTGGAAATATGTCTTCAGTTATTTATACAATACATTTCACCCATATAGTGTGAAACTACAGTTTGATTTGACTTCTCACAGCACCATAAACCAAAACAAACACACAAACATACACCCATAGAGTGAGAGAAATATACTTTCTCTACTCATACTCCATAAGACCAAATGAATTTTAGACTATAAAATGTTACTTAATTTTTAATATTGAGCCCAAAAACACATTGGGAAAAATATTATTTTGACAGTATTTTTTTAAACCTGAACTCTTCACTCACTTCTGAGAACTCACATACTTATGTAAGAAATCTTTTCCAGTTGAGTACTCTCTTTAAGCTTCTTTAGGCAGAACATTTGCAATAAAGTTAGAACCCCTCTTCTCCTAAAATTTAGATTTACAATGGTGAAGTTAATGTAAAGCTAACTCTAAACTAATGATGTGTCTGTAGAAAGTGCTTTAAATGTCTTATACACTGTATCTGTTGTTTGAAAGTGGTTATTTGAATTATGGCTCATTTCTGCAGTTTAGAAGCTTGTAAAAAAGCCCAAGAAGACCCAAACTCAAACCTGTTTTTGTTTTTGACTCTGATCTAATCATTAATTAGGGTAGTTTGAAGTTTCAGTAGGGCACACAGAGACCATTTTAGAGAGTGTTTTAAATGCTGCAATTAAATTGTAGGAGCAGTATTCTCAAAAATAAAAATCTTAATGGAAAAAAAATCTTGCTATAACTATTTGGCCAAGTGCCTTCTTGTTTTACCTCCCATTTTCACAGCTCTGACATGTAGCAGTGCATATTTTAACATAAAATAGCAAGTTTGAAACTCGTGACATGCTGTATATTTATTCTTGTGTGAAGTAAAACTTTTTTTTTAATAGTGCAGATGATTATATCTATTTTTTTTCAAATGAAGTGTTTCTTTTAAAGTGCAAGGTTTATTTTCACACTTCTGATTACCAGAGATGCAGGAAACAGAGTGCTGTACATCAGACATTTAAATCCAGACATTATGCAATCATGATAACAAGGATTAATAAAGATTAATTTAGCTCCCACTTAAAAGCCCTGGTGTTTCAGAAGTGCAACTGTCTGGCTTGTATGAGGAGAATTATAATTTCCTTTTCAAATGTGCCTCTTTGTTGCATAGTTGACAGTTGTCCATGATTTGAAGAATATTTGTGTCAAACTATTCTCTAGCAACTTTTTCTGTAAGATATGGCTGCTCAAAATAAATGACTGCTAAAAAAAAACCCCAAAAAACCCTCAACAACAAATACCCTGAATGGTTTGTTGAAATTTATTAGTTGCATGGAACAGGTTTTATTTAACTGAAGTGTAAAAATACTCATTTTCTTCATTGATCAAAACTGTACATGATAAAGACATAATTTCCAAAGACCTTAATTTTAAGAGTTGAGTCCTTTTGAAGATGATAGCTATTGTTGAATATAATAATTATGTTCTATTAAAACTACTCTGAAAAACAGGATTTCTGTACAACTGGATACTATGTAAGAATGTAACAGGTGGCCGCAAAAATAACATTGAACGTCCTATGTATGCTTGCAAATAACAGAATCTTCCAACTTAAATTATTCTTCATTTTATCTTGCAAAGCAATTTCTTTGGACTGAATGTTATTACCTATATTATCTTTTTTTACCTATTTCCCACTTTAAAAACTATTACTGTAGTATGCACCTCCTCCCCACAGAGGCAATACTAAGATTTTTCTTTATTTAAAGCAATTTTGCAGAGATAGTCATATTTCTTTTAAGA
>WBND01001235.1:126383-151466 GCA_013398595.1 Tychaedon coryphoeus | reverse complement strand
AAAAAAGGAAGAAAGAAAATATCAGGAACAACAAACAACAAATTAATGTCTCAATAAACAAATTTAAAATAAAAACAAACAAAGGTGTTACAAAAGAAAAATGTGTATGAAAGGTAACAAGAGAGAGCCCGGAGGAACATGAACTACAGAACACATGAAAACAGGATTGTAATGTAAAAGAACAGAAGACAAGGCCAGAAATTCACATCCACGTCACAGAGAGTCAAATCTTCATTAGTAAGACCTGCTTTTTAGTAAAAATTTGAAAAATGACTCTAGAGTTGATTCAGGAAATTGAGGCTTCTGCTGCCTGCCAGAAACACATTGATGAATCTTGCTAAGTTACACCAGAGGCTGAAATGGACATAACAGCAGGGAAAATGCTACGGAGCTGAATTGTCAATAGAATAACCAGCACTGTGAGGAAAAGTATGACTACACCCAGCTGCAGAAATGGAATCTTAGCAGACTTCCTAGGGGCACAGAAGAGATTTTAATGATTAGAAACCAGACCATATTAAAGCTACGAGAACAGTTTAGGGATATTTTATTTTTGGGATGTATGAGCTAAAAAAGTAATTATTTTTTAAAAAATGGATTCAATCAATTTTCCAGGGAAATAACTTCCTAGACTGAAGATTGAAATGAAGACCCTGACACGAAGACATGGCAGAAATCAGGGGAGAAAAGTACTGAAGAGGGATTCTGAGGATTCTTTTCAGCTTTTGGCTGGGATAGAGCTAATATTCTTTGCTGATATAGGGCTGTGTTTTGGATTTGTGGTGAACACAGGGGTGATAATAGAGAGATACTTTTGTTATTTCTGAGCAGGGCTTGCACAGAGCCAAGGCCTTTCCTGCTTTTTATACTGCTGGGCTAGCAAGGAGGTTGGGGGTGCAGGGGAGGTTGGGAGGAGGCACAGCCAGGACAGGTGACCCCAGCTGACCACAGGGATATTGCAGACCATGTGACATCATGGTCAGTGTATAAAGTGGGGAGAAGGAGGAAGTGGGGGGACATTTGGAGTGATGGTGTTTGCCTTCCTAAGTCACCGTTACATGTCATGGGGCCCAGCTCTGCTGGAAATTGCTGAGCATCTGCTTGCCCATGGAAGCAGTGAATTAAACCATTGGTTTGATTTGCTTGCATGTGTGGCTGTTGCTTTCCCTATTAAATTGCCTGGACCCATGAGTTGTCCATCTTTTACCCTTCCAGCTCTACCCCATTCTACTGGTGGGGCAGTGACTGAGCATGGGGCTTGGCTGCTGGCTGGGGTCAAACCATGACTGTAGTCCATAAAGCTTGGGTTGTGCTAACTATCTGGATTATTACAATTAACAAAATGTGCTGAAATTTAACAGCTTGCAGTGAAAGGATGGCTAATAATAATTTTTGTTATAAGCTTAGGAAGGAGAAATTGTACACTGTACTTATCACAGGATGACTATGACATGCAGCTGAAAATTAATGTGATTCTAAAATATGTTATCTGAGTGGGATCTTGCAACAATAAGAATTACTATTATATATTAGGATCCTCTGTTTTAGATGAAACTAGTCCTAAACTGGTTAGCATGTAATGCAGCAAGCAGTGTCATCTCCTTCATCTCACAAAACCCAGTGAATTAAATGGATGACATTCATCTGATCCTGTAGTCAGAAACACTTATGCTTGGCTGGTACTGGGTAGTAAAGAGTGAGAGACTCTAAATTAGTGCTGATTCGCTCTCTACTGTATTTTTCAGGTGTTCTAAACAGAACTTGTATATGCAGAAGTCACACATCAGCTGAGGCCAGTTACCTAGAATCTGCGATGTGTCTAGATTCTGATGAGGAATACAGACCCTAGACTTAATTCTGTATGCAGATACTATTAGAGGGAACTCATAGATATGATTAAATTAATCAGCAGTCTTGTGACATCCTATAGAAAAACATCTGGAACTCATTCATTCTATGCTGTTTTTTATAGTTACTCTGCAGTTTTCTCTAGCACTATATTGTTCTTACTTGCTGAACACTAGATAATACTATTCCAGCTCTAGAGAAAAATACATTGTTTTCATAGTAAAGGACAAGTACTGTGAATGTGTGATGTTGGAGACATAAAACGATGAAAAATAGGCTGTCTAATTTAGTATACTAATACTAATTTAGTATTTGGTTTCTGTTCTGTAAACATGCTTTGTCTATCCATGTAGTCTGAAAACCTGGTTCATTTGAGTTCAAAGAATGTGAATATTTCATTTTTCTGTTTAAATTTTACTAAAGTAAAGTGAAATTACATAAACTTGTATATATGTGTATGTATATAAATCTAAGATTTTATATAAGGGGAGAATGTCTTTTCCTGACTGTCCAAATGTCACAGGTCTCTTGTAGTTCTTCTGTCCTATCTGACAGCTTCCTGAGCACTCCACAGGGACATGTTTTAATGCCACTAGATGTACATGGCTAGTCACATCAAGTTCACTTCAAGTTGTCTTCAGTTAACTGAGCTTCTTTTTTCCTATGATGACATCTTTGGCCTGACTTTTATTTACCAGAGAGCAGCTTTTCAAACCTGGATGGATTTTTGTTCTTGTTGCTTTTCATCATTTTTAAATTATTTTTCTGGGTCAACATATCTTTAACTCCTGAGTAATAAGTATTTGTTATACTTAGTTCTGTATTTTGGAGGTGTGTACAACTCTCTTTCTGTGAGCTAATGACAACTAATTCCAGTGTGAATGTTTATCCATTTCTGTATGCCTGTGATAGTTTGGAAACACAGACCCTGCCTGATAATAGCTTATATAACTTCAAACTGTCTGTGGCATAAGCAACTAAAAGCAACACAAGTTCTTGTCTTTTTCTGAGCCAGTAGAAGCTAGATAAAAGTCCTGGAGTGCTTTAATGCCAATATTTTCAACACCAATATTTGTTCCCCTAGTTTTAAGTTTAATGTGAGGTTATAAATAGACCACTTTTAAAACCTCTTTTATAATGGAAGATGGATGTTTAACTGCTTCCTACATTTCATTAAAATTGTTAGCGTTGTACATGACGCCAGGAATCTGGGTATTATGTTTATATATTCACAACATTTGCTACAACTAATGAAAAAAGCCCTATGAACTCCTGGTATCCAAGATGGTATGGGCTTTATACCTTTTCTCTCATAAATTTAGAGACACCTGCCTACAAAAGAGACTTATTCATCAAAGCTACCTATCTACAATTCAGAATAGACCCTACAAAATATTTGAGACATATGGCTTGAAACCATATATTTTTAAAAAGAAAAACAAACACTCTTCTCCTCACTTTTAATAAATGTTTCACATAATGGGAATTCCACATTTTGGCAGGTCATAACATTGTCTACCAGGAAATCACCATTATCATGCTTCTATAACTGTTTCCTGGGCTTGATGTAAGAGAGTAGAGAGCTGTGGCTACACTGACACTTTGGGAAGTTCAGCACAGGCAGAATAGACATTTAGAAAGCCCTTAGCTCCTGTATGCAAGAAATATTTGGTTTGATTTATCTTACTTCACCCAGTCTATCCTGTAATCCCAGGCACTGGAAAGGAGCTATGAATAGGTTTTTAGGACCAGGAAGGAGTGTTTTAATTTCTGCTCATCTGTTGAAAAGAAAAATTACTCTAGATTAAGAGCTCTACATAATTTACTAGTAATACACTTTTTAATGCACAGAAATTTTAACTTGACATTCGTTGTAACTAAGAGTTAGTTATGATGATCATAATTAACTTTGTAATTACCCAGAATGGAAAAACCTCACATAAGTGGGCTGTTTAATAGTCATTGTGTTTACTACATTAAAAAAAAAAAAAAAAAAAAAAAATCATGTCACATATTTAACTATAGATTTTTAGAGTTTTGGAGGTGCCTCAGTAATCACTATTTAGGAAGTGACTGCTGGGTGACATAATATTTTCAGAATTATCACCTTTGAGGGATTATATTTCTCTTACTATTATTTTTATAGCTTTATAAAGGTGGTCAGTGGTTTGCAATAACTATGAAAATAAGCTTACTGTGAGAAAATCTGGCAATTAAGTAGATAAAATGAAGATAAAGAGAGAAGAATTACACATGACTAAAAAACAATTGAGCATATATATGCAATAAAAGATAATATCTGCATAGACACCTATTGCATACTATCAAGTTTACTTCCAGTATCTGACTGTGTATGCTGGGTGTCATTTCCTATATCTGTTCTTCTTTTCAAACTCCCAAGTTTTTTAAGAATTCAGTTTTCTAGGTCTTCAAAATAAAACTAGGAAAAAAACTAAACAAAGTTCAGTTTTTATTGAAGATGAAGAGCAGAGAAATTTCATCCTTTTATTATCAACTAGTAAAAGAACAGGATGTCTTACAAACGTTAGCTTTGCCACTCATGGACATACCTTATGTATAGCTAGAACAAACCTCTAGATATTTTAGAAGAAGAAGTAATGGGAAAAAAATAATCCACCTTTATACATATTCCTTACTGAATGAGAAAAATTTGTTTTTATTTTTAGAATATTAAAAACAAAAGCTTTTCAGTATGAATGTTTTGGTTATCAAAGATTATAGTAATTGTTTTTCTTCGGTAAGCTTATACTTCCAAGTATAAAAGGGTGTGAATCAAAACAGGAGATTTAATACCCTAAACTCTGAGGTATACAAAATCTGACTTTAGAAGCATGATTGCACCTCTATAACTAATGTAACAAAGTTCCATGCAGAGTTTCTTAGGTCTTGGAATGCATTTTACTTTCCTTTTTTCCTTTCCATCTGATTTTCTGTAGGTCATTTCTCTCTCTTTTGATCTGTGATGTATTTGCTCAGGTGTTTCCCATTTTTATGGCAGTGTCAATTAACTCCCTTAAATTTGCCCCTGTTGCTCTCAAAATGTCTTCATGTTCCCTTTGAAGCTTTCCTCTCCATTAGGCACCATTTTCAGCATCAGAGACTGACCTCTGTGAGAGGAAAGTTTGCTGCCAATAAGCCTTGCCCTGCTAGTAGATGTGTGTTTAGATGAAAGAAATGGAATTATGAAATGAACCTAAAAAGCAGAACTAGCACAGTCTAAATACTCTAGACAAGAGTCAGAAATTACTCAGATCCACACTTGCCCTTCCAGTTTTCAGGACTGCTTGAGTGTGGGGTTCATATTCCAGTGTAGTAATTAAATTTAGTATTATGAACATTTAACATTACTTCGCTTGTACATTTTTGAATGAAGAAAGAGAGGTGGGCAAGTAAAAAAGAATGAATACTTTAAACCCTTATTAAAATTCCCAATTCAATCTCTGTAAAAGAAAATAGTAGGGAGAGAAAACTGAAAACCGAACAACTTTAACAAAGGTTTCTGTAAACAAGTTAAGAGAGATATGACTAATTTAGGGTTGGTTTGATTATTTTTTTTAACCAACCCATAGAAGTTTGGAGTTGTGGTATCCTGATGGTGAGCTATTTACAAACATTATGTTATATCTGATTGATTGGTGAATATTTCTTATATAAAACATGTCATTTAAATGAGATCATCACCGCATTTTTTACCAAAATAAACAATATTCCTTTCCTGTCCTACTTTATACTATGAAGCCAAAACAGATACATAAATTGCATTGTCTACTCCTATACTTCTTAAGACATAAAAGTCATGATGTCACGTTAAAACCCTCTGTGGTAGACAGCTGTTCAGTAAAACATGGCACATATAAAGTGGCACACTTCAGATTTTATTACTGAGGGGAACAGAAGTCATGTTGTTAAACAGGGAGATTCAGAACAAAGCCCTTCTGTTTTAGTTTTTATTGCTCTCTAACATACTTGTGGCATGATCAACAGTATCACTCATGGCAAAAAATTAAGCAGGTCCAGTAGCTTCTCACTACTAAAAGTTTTGATTTCTAGGACCTTCCGCCTCCTTGCTGTCAACTACAAGATATTGTCATATACCATGGCCCAGCTTTTAGAGCCTTCCATCAGCTGATTTAACTTCTTGGCCTTGGGGAACATTCAAACTCAGCCTGAGATATGGTAGTACGGGCTTGCAGAAGGCACCAGTCAAAGCACATGGGCATGTGCAAACCACAGCACTCATAACAGATAAAAAAAGTGTCTCAGGCTGTGTCTGTTGGGTCCTTCCAGATATTTTCCCTTACTAATTATCTTTCCAGAGGATATCCAGTGGTTGCCAAAAGTTTGTAGAGGAATGTAACTTCTGAAATAGAAGCAGAGATTAAGAAATATATGAAATAACTTTCTTTACCCTGGAATAATCTTATCTAAAATTCCAAATCATTGAATCTTGAAAATTTTATGAGACTTAATGTATTGAAGTGTCTTTTATTTAGGAAAAAAGTTTATAATCTTAAAAGCTGCCTGCACCTTCTTCTGAATACTTAGTTTATCTTGCAGTGTAATTTAGGTATCACAGAGTCTGTGCTATGTGTTGTATGATTATGTTGTGTGAGTATGGATTAAAAAGCACAGTCAAACCCAAAGCCTTTAGACCAGGTAGGCATATTTATCTGCAAATGGGGGAAAAAGGTTTGCATGCCTACCTGATTTCTGTTGTAATTCTGTTGTAAATTTGACATTTGCCTTTGGAATTTTTCCACAGACCAGGGCAACTGGGATGTAATATTGGCTTGCTGCTCATTATTCTCCTTTTAGTCTAGTCTGAGGATGTGGCTGCCATACTTTACTGCCAAAATGGAGAGATGTAAGGTCTCTTCTTCTCATTCTTGTACTCTAAAATAAAGTCCAGTGTCAAGGTCTGATTTTCTGACTTTACCTAAATTTTGACATGTCATTAGAAGGCAGGTTTCTATCCAGGAACTTCAACAGACTAATATGTTTTGGAGCAAAATAGTCAATGCAAATCGGTCACCTGGCAAAGACATTACTTGTTTGACATTAAAGACAGAGTAGTTTTAGAAGTAACTCAAATTCTCAGGTACATATTTGTTCCATCTCATGGACTATAGTGATAATTTACTGAAACAGGTGTTAATATTTACAGAAAGTCATAGAAGAATTTGGGTTGGAAGGGGTCTCTAAAGGTCATCTTGTCCACACCACTCCTATCCTCCCACTGCTGCCCCTTCTCCTTGGCAAAAAACTGTTCAAACTGATATAAATAGGATATCAGAATAGCCTATTTTATAGGACAAATAGTCTAAGAAAAAGGATAGAAAATATCCTCTGTACAAAAAGAAATACATGGGAGAACAGACTGCTAACACATTTTGAGTCAAGCTATTGAGAAAATTATCTTGACACTGTTTATCAATTTTACCTTAAAAGAAGTAATGCTATTAAGTCATAATTTTTAATTGTATTTTTTCTTAATCTGAACTTCAGTCTTCAAAACTAAATTAGATTCATTAAATGGAGATATGTCATTCCACTCTAGCAACAGCGATGGAATTATAAAAAATGTATTTCATTTTGATGAACAGCTCTAACATACATCTCTTTCTGACAAGGATAAGGTCACCTGTCAAAAATGTGTATTTGCTGTCCAAAAACTGATACGTAAATATTGAAAACTATGCATTACTTTAAAAGTTAAGATATGTAATAGAGCTTTTGACCTTTACTTTGGTAGAGCTAATACAGATACTATCATCAATGTATTTCTTATTTTCTTAGAATATATGCAACATTTCTATTGGCAAGTCATAGCTATAAACTTTTGGCAAGTTGATATATATATATATTTTTTTTAATTTAGACTTTATATTTAGCATACATTTAGAATAAGCATATCCCACTATGGCGCTATCTTGTTGTGTTTTTTTCACAAGCCAATTGGAAAAAAAAAGTGTTTATTTCCTCAAGAGACAGTGCCTAAGACCTCAGGTCAATATTGAAAATTCGGGAAGACTTCACATATGCAGGGGTTTTTTTTCAAATTGTATTGGGTTTTTTGAAGATGAACAGAGCAAAGCTAAGCCATATGATACAAAGAATTTGTAGGTTGGAGAATGCAAGCAACATTTCTTTTTCCTAAAATAAGAAGACAGGGTAAAAGTATTAAAAGATAAATTTAAATTTGAATAAAGGAGATGACTGTTTTAGACTTTATTATTTTCTTACTCAAGTTAGCATTAAGCTTAGGATAGGACTGATGGAAAATAATGGAAACTTATGTAGAATAAAATCATCCGTACTCTACTATAGACTTAAAACTCTGGAAGGAATATGAACCTCTGCTTCAGGAACAGAGGTTACTCAATTTTGTGGCTAAGAAGAAATTTCCTGTAACTATCATGTTCCCTATATTTGTTACCTGTGGGTTTTCTTTTATTTTTAATATTAATACACACTAGGAAATGAATGTCAGATTAAAAGGACCTCTGTTTTAATCCTCCTTGTGGTGAACGATCATAATACCTCTGGTTCTATTTTTTCTGTACAGCTGAAATAAGGAAATTTTACTATTGATTTTATTGAAAGTAGGACAGAATTTCAAATAAGCATATAGAAAATCTAGAACTACCTCCCAGATGCAGAGACTTCAGTTTTTTAGGTATCCCCTTGGTATTATTGTTCTATGTTTTAATACTGCTGATTTCAAATCAAATTTGATTTATTAGGTACAACACAAAAAGTTTCCAGTGTTATTTCTTAAAATTTCTTAAAATTTTAAAGGGAAAAGAACTTCAAACATTAATACAAAAAAGTTATTCTTATGATTTCTTTTTTCTGTACATGAAGTGACTGTGGGAAAAAGTGCTTAAGATTCTAGCATATGATCATGAGTTTGATCATCTCACTAACATGCAGATGCAGGCAATGTCATTTCTCTTTACTGTTTCCTTTGAATACATGTTGGAGGTGGAGAATTATTGAAAGAACAGGTGGAGCAGTTCACCTTTGTAAGGCATTCATCACTGCACAGAGGCTATGCAGAAAATTACTACAAGCAGGGTAAAAAAAAAAGGGGCATGTCTGAGGAGGAATTTATTGAGTATTTAGCATTAAGATCATGTTTGGATAAAGAACAAGTATAATATTGGAAAGAGGGACCAAAGCCCTATATCTCCTATATACTGCATTAATGCATTAAGTAAACCCCAGTGTGGAATTATTTGTCCCAGAGGGTCACTTCTTTTTTTTTAACTTGCCTAGACATAAAATAATCAATAATAATAACAGTAATAATGACAACAACAGCAGCAACAGCAACAGCAGCAACAAGAACAACAAGAACAACAAGAACAACAACAAGAATAATAATAATAATGTTGAGATGGTAAGTAGATGGATGTCCATTAGATAGCAATAATTAACTGTCTACATTTAAATAGATGCTTAAAATTAGATTCCTAAGAAAACATTTCAGAATATCTGAAGAAGTAAAGCATATTGATTCATACGTATTTTTCAGGCTTTGCTGCATGAGTAGACTTTGTGCTGAAATTGTGATGCTAGTAGAGAATCCTTGTAGAAGAAAGAAGTCTGTGCAACTGGGAGTGACTGGCACTGGCAGCATTAGTATAGGGGAACTTGGAAGAACTTAGAAACACAGGTCTGGATGTTGTCTGGCATCCCAAACACTTTAAAAGATATATTTTTGAAGTGATATCCTTTAATCCTGATAGATTTCTTCAGAAATATGCATGAACTCATGCTTTCAAATGCCTTTATATGGGCAAATTTTAGTTACTCTGGTGTTTCTATGTTTTCTGGCTTCTGTCAGCTTATCAAGAGTCATTTTCACCATGGAAAGAAGAATCCAGTCAAATAAACAAGTAATGCAAGCAATTTTAATATTGTTTCATATAAATTCTGACTATTCCTACATAGGATAGCAGTCTACACATTAGGATGCACATGTTACCTTCATATAACTTGTGCCTCTAAAAATCCATCATTGGATCTCATTGCTTCTAATTCTCTGCCGTTGTCTTCTTTACAGTAGCAAATCTGAGAAGGAGTCATTCCTTGGATATCTTTGTTATCCTTCATGCTTTAGAAGAGTTAAAGAAAATGTTCAGCAGGTATGATCCTTCAGCAGGAGTTTTGGTTTTATCTTGTTGAATTCTGGGCAGCCACAAACACATTTTCATTGCTACTTGTCTGTAATTAGGCTAGAGGTATGGACCAAAAAGTAGAGCCAAAAGCAGCATCAAGGCAAAGAGTAATTAGAAATATCTGATTAATGTCACAAAGAATGTCACATAACAACTGAAGGAAAAGAACTCAACTACAAGCTAGTAAAAGTGCCACTATTTCTAGGCATTTGTAGGTATCCAATATACTTTTACATAAAAGTTTACAGTTGTATTAAACTCCAGCAGTGAATGAATTTAGCTACTTTATGTCACAGCAGCAGCATTTATCTGAAACCAATGAATGTATTCTAGAATAAGAACATGCTTTGCTGAGGTTTTTCTTTCTTTTTATTGGGTATGTTACAATCTTGTGTTTCATTTTTTATTTACAGCCATAAGGTTTTGATTGTGGTTTTTTCCTTATTTTTTCTTTTTGTTTTTTTTTCTTTTTCCACTCCAAAATATTTTTGTTTCAAAAGAAAAATTAATTGGTTACTGAAAAACTGATCTACTTTATCTGAAGATGCATTTTTAACTGCTTATTGGTCATTAGAAATAGCTAGTTATCTAATATAGTTAAATATTTTTTTGTTAAATATTCCCTATTAGTTTATAACATAAAAGAAGGAGCAAAAGGGCTGTGTTTATTGACAAGGCTTTGAAGCTAAAAATATTTACTAACCATTCAATCCACAAAATAAAGGCATCTGAATTAAATATAAACCACACACAGGTCTTCAGTAATGAACATTAACAAATCCAGACGTCTTTATTTTTTATGGAAACTGACTCTTTACTTCCAGCTGACCCAGCACATCAGACAAAATTATTCCAGGGTTGTTTATTGCTTCTCTTGCAGCATTTACTAGGTTAATTTAAAAAAAAAAAAAAAAAAACAAACCCTAAAAACAAATCAACAGAAGCCAAAAACCTAGTTGCAATGAGAAGCTTTAGGTCATAATTCCATCTGGTTTAAATGCATGTTGTTAGTTACACAAAGAATCAAAAGTCTGCCAAAACTCCAGCTATGACCCCTATTACAATGTCTTATTTGAGCAAAGAATATGCTTGTGCTCTCCCCTTTATTAATTCAGAAGCTGCCACAATATGCACCATGATGACGGATTTTCTGATTCCAGCCCCCAATAACAATCTTTTCACTGATTATGATGGCAGAAAATCTCATTTTAACAGCTAAGAATACCATTCTGTAAATTGTGGACTACATAGAATAGAGCTCTATATATGCTAAGAAGAAAGAACTCAAAATATACCAGAATAAATTCTTGAAAGAATCACTGTTGTAACATGATAGTAACTATAAAACACTTCAAGATTTTCTGAAAGGTTCAGATAGGGATTAGATTCTTAATTAAATTAAACATTAAGATAAGGTGCAAGAATCTTGATAAAAACAGGCATAAATAAGCAATACTTAAGGAGCTGGTGGAAGTGTTCACCCGCCACTTTCTGTCATTTACCAACAGTCCTGGCTCACTGAGGAGGTCCCAGTTGATTGGAGCTTGGCAAATGTGAGACCTATGTACAGGAAGGGTCAGAAGGAGGATTTGGTGAACTACAGGTGCTGGAAAGGTTGTGGAGCAGCTGGACTGCCATCACAGGCAGGTGCACGACAGCTAAGGGATCAGGCACAGCCAATAGGGGATTAGAGAAGGCAGGTTTGACCAACCTGATGTCACAGCATGACCAGATGACCTTCTTAGTGAGTGGGGCAGAAGTTTTGGATGTTGTCTGCCAGGAATTTAGCAAAGATTTTGACACTGTCTCCCATAGCATTCTCCTGGAGAAACCGGTTGCTTGTGGCTTGGATGGGTACACTGTTCACTGGGTTAAAACTGGCTGGATGGCTGTGCCCAGAGAGTTGTGGTGACTGGAATTCCATACAGCTGGCAGCTGGTCACCAGTGGTGTTCCCCAGGGCTTAGTACTGGCGCCAGCCCTGTTTCATATTTTTATTGATGATCTGGATGAGAGGATCGAGTGCCCCCTCTGTCTGGAGGCGACACCAAGCTGGACTAGAGTGTGGATCTGTAAGGCAGAAAGAGTCTGCAGAGGGATCTGGACAGGCTGGATCAATGGGTTGAGGTCACTGTGGCATGAGGTTCAACAAGACCCACTACCAGATTCTGCACTTGGGTCACAACAACCTGATGCAGCTCTACAGGCTGGGGGAAGGGTGGGTGGGAAGCTGCCCAGTGGAAAAGGACCTGAGTGTGCTGGTGGACAGTCACTGAACATGAGCCAGTGTGTGCCCAGGTGGCCAAGAAGGCCAGTGGTGCTCTGATCTGTATTACAAATAGTGCGGCAAACAGGACTACAGGCATGATCATCCACTTGTACTCACTGGTAAGGCCACACATTGAATCCTGTGCTCAGTTTTGGGCCTCTCTGTACAAAAAAGACACCTTATTGCTCTCCACAACCACCTGAAAGGAGGTTTCAGTGAGGTGAGGTATTCTGCCAAACAGCAAGTGATCGAGTAAATTGCCTCAAGTTGCACCAGGGAACATTTAGATTGGTTTTATGAAAAATTTCTTCCCTGAGAAAGTTTTCAAACATTGAAACAGACAGCCCGGGTGGAGTCAGCATCCTTGGAGGTATTTAAATTACATTTAGATGCGGAACGCGGGTACACGGTTTATTGGTAAAGATGTCAGTGCTAGGTTAATGCTTGGACTCAATGGTCTGAAAAGTCTTCTTCAAACCTAACAATGCTACGATTCTATGAACTGCAGGACCTGCAGTTTGCTTCAGTAGTATGAAAGATCCAAAATCTTGAAGGCAATCATAGCATGAAAATTATTTTGAAATATTGACAGTTGACTCTAATGAATATAAATGTTGGCCACTAAATGTTGTTTTGTGTTGAAGCTAAAATGAATATTCCATAATGAGGAGATTGGCATCCAACAGTGATTTAAGCTATTAGTTCTAAAGATTCTTATGAAAAGTAAAATTAAAATTCAGATCCTGTCTGCTGACAAACCTAACTCCCTCCTTTGTCCAGGAAAAAAGTTTGAGATATTTTATAACTGCTAGTACTAACCTCAAGGTATCTAATATTATATATTACCTATGTAAATCTCTCATGTCCAGTTGAGATTTTGTTGTGACTGCCTAAAAGTAACTCAAATATGCATGGGCTGAAAAGGCTGCATCGGAACAAAAATGTATTTTATATAAATATCTTCCATTTGGTAGTATTTAGTTATTTTTAATTAGTACAGTGTTTTATCAAGACTTCCTGCCCTGCCATGTCTGTTAGCAGTAGCATATCTAATTAAATTATCCATTTTTATATGTGTTTCAAAGCATTCCTTAGTATATCAATAGAAGGGGTGGATTTCCTGTTCACCACAAGAAAAATCCCAAACCTCTTTTAATATTTTCTGGAAGCTCCACATCTTTTCATATGCCATATTTTTAACACAAGTCATTAAATTATCTCTGTGCTCTTATCTAAGTACATATCAAGAAAAGTATTTTGAATTTTTGACTGCAGCTTTAGTAGACTCTACATTGTGGCAGTGCTTGAGACCACAAAAATACTTACTGTGTTTTGTTGGTAGAATAAGGTCTCTACCATCTTTCTGTCTGATGCAAAGCCTCCACTCAGAGTTCTGTATGACATCTAGGATGCATATAAAATGTCTGTTAATAACACTGAATGTCCCCTGGCTGACCCACTCCTTCCCTTGAACTCAATATTCTTCCACAGATACTGTGCATGTTCATTTTTTAAATCAACAGTAAAACAATTGGAAGATGGGAAAAACAGAGGGTTTTTACACAAAGGTATACAAAGATAAATGCTCTCTTCTGTGTGTACTTTGCTAAGAAAATCTGGTGTTTTAAGTACACAACCAATAAGACCTATCGAAAATTTCCAAAACACTTATATTTCAGTAGAAAACTGAAGTTTTGCACAGTAAAACTCCTCTAAAATTAAAAATACTTAATTTCCACAGAGCTTGTGAAAAATAACGTTAAACTCCCCTCAAACTCAAACCTACAGAATCCTCCTGTCTATTTTATATTTTAATTTAAAAATCACATACTTGATAACAAAGGAACATTCAAAGCAATGCAAAAAAAAAAATTACTAACTGTAATAAACGTGTATGTGTCCATAAAAATTCCAAAACCAATAATCACTTGCACAATCTTTCATTAAATGAAATATAGCATAAGCAAAGATTTTACATGTATAAATAACTGATTTTATACTTACCAATCAGGCACATGAGGTCCAAATATGACATGATATGAACATTTATTACCAGGAAGACCTGATATTTGCAGATCACAGGCAGTGATAATTTGTTATATAACTGTTGTTCCATGTTGTGAATGGCCTGATGAAGAAAGAGCAAATTTAGGAATGGCTGGATGGGAGAAGTTTTCTAATTAAATGTCTAATTTTCAGTTTTATAACAAGGAGATCTGGATATCAAACATTGCCGGAATTTAACCCAAACCTAGAGATAAAGCTATTTGAGGTGGAGGAGTTAGTTTTTCACTCTTCATCTTTTCTATTTTTCACTTTATCTTGAGGTAAGGAAGAAATCAGTGCAGGAAGTTACATGAAGACTAATCTTATGTTACAATAATTATCACCGTGACTATTCTCTTCACTGCTGTCATCATGCATTTCAGAGTAAAAAACTTGATTTGATTATTTTTTATATTTACATCTTTAAAAAAAAAAATCTTTTGACTAATTGGTGACACATTAGTGCTGCAACAAAAATGAGCAACATTTGTTTGAAGCATTGGTGTTTGGGTTTAATATTAACATATCATTACAGCATTTTCTGACCACAGAGCTTAGTTCCTGTAGAGAATACATGTGACAACACTTGGACTGGAAGACATTATTCAACATTATTTGTGTGTGACTGATTTTTAATTGCAGAATTAACTAGAGTATGAAGATGACTTCTGTGCAATAAAAATATTTGCTAGTCAATGTATATTGTAGCACCACTGTTTCTCAAAGTTTTATATGAGTTTGCTTCAGAGTGAAATTAGCATGTAAAAAGAAGATCTATGTGTCCATTAGCACTATTTGTATCACACACTTATCCTTAAGAAGTACATAAACCATTTAAATGTGTCAGTTTAAATACTTTCAAAGCTTTCCCTAAATTTTTCTGACCTGCTGTTTTCATTACACTTGCCAGTGGCTTATTATATGGTACTATATAACAGATTGCTGAATTCAAATGATCCACACCCTATTGAAATGTTTACACAATTTTATTTATAAGGAGACCCATGCTACTGAAGGTTATAAAGATACTTCATTTTTACCATTTTGGTACCACAAATCTAAGAGTTCTTACACTAGTTTTGTTTTCTTTATTAAAAAATAAGAAGTACAGTACCCAATTTTTCTACTTGGCTACTTATGACACCCAGAAATCATGACTGGAGACACACTGAGCTTATAAAAGTTCACCATAACCACGCATTTCAAATTGGAATTCTTCTTTAATAATCTAGATTTTTCACATCAACATCATTATCTATTCTCAAAATAGAGACTGTGATAATTAATTGGGCAAAGATAAAAGCTCATTAGGAATTTGCCAGAAACAGTTTAAGTGACAAGATAGAATTTTTGCACATATTATAGATGAACTTTATTGCGTGAGAGAAACCACTGGACCGGAGGAAGGATGAATTAAATAAGAGTAATTTTTATTTACTGGCACTGGAGTAATCCATGGAAATTCACAGGAGTATAGTGAATTTTCTGGTGCCTCTAATAATGTAGTAAAGCTGCTTCTTGACTAGTTGGTATTCATTTTATAAAAAGAGACAGTTCAGTTAGTGACAGAACTGTCAAGAAATAGAGCTATGCAGCAAAGTATTGGTGCTGACCTACAGTCACCAACAAGTACTTGATTGACTTAGCCCTCTTCATTGCTCCTGCTAGACAGCTCTCTCCAGCTGTCTCGCTTGTGAAATAGGAATGCTTGAAGACTAAGATTTAAAGGCATACAGCCTGAAGGAAACAGATTTTTTTTTATTTTTGAGAGTGAGAAGACAATATAGGTTCTTATACAAGATTGCTGGGAGATGTTTTCATTCTACACTACTCTTGTCTGAGAAACTTTTTCCCGATGGTAGAAATTGATTGGAGTTTATAGTTTTATTGTTGAACAGGACGGGAAGAGTTAAGGAGTCTTCCTCTGGGTAAAGCAAACCTTGAACTGAATTTCCTTATAAGGTTCTCTTATAAATGAGTTATTATACTGTCACAGGTGCTAGGTGCTAAGTTTTTCCTTCTCTGAAATATACTGCGATGTTTTGGAAGCATCATGTTTATTTGTCTGTGAAGTATTCTAATAATGACCACTAAGATCCAACCTTTGAGAAACTGCCACTTTCCCAAGTAAACCTAGGCACCAACTTAACATATATAATATTTTCTCGAATGCTTGCAGGGATGATGACTCCACCCCTTTCCCAGGTAGTCCATTCCAATGATTCACAATCCTTTCAGTGAAGAAATTCTTCCTGTTATCTAACCTGAACCTCTTCTGCCACAGTTTGAGGCCATTTCCTCTTATCCTGTGACTGACTGTTTGCCTGGGAGAAGAGACTGACTCCCACCTTACTGCAATGTCCTGTCAGGTGCTTCTAGAGAGTGACAAGGTCACTCCCGAGCCTCCTTTCCCCCAGGCCAAGCATCCCCAGCTCCCTCAGCTGTTCCTCACAGGACCTGTGCTCCAGACCCTTCACCATCTCTGTTGCCCTTCTCTGGGTCTCCTCCACCCCCTCAATGTCCTTCTTGTCATTAGGGGCCCAGAACTGCACACATGATTTGAGGTGTGGCCTCACCAGTGCTCAGTACAGGGGAACAGTCACTGTCGTGGTCCTGCTGGCCAAACAACTGCTGATACAAGCCAGGATGCCATTGGCCCTCTTGGCCACCTGGGCTCACTGCCAGCTCATGTTCAGCCACTGTTGCCAAGCATCCCCACACCTTTTTTTTTGCTGGGTGACTTTCCAGCCACTCTGTCCCCAGCCTGCAGTGCTCCAGAGGGTTGTTGTGACCCAAGTACAGGACCTATTTTTTTCCCTAATTCTGCCTTTATTATTCAGCTCTGTTTTGAATATTGTAATTTAATATTGGTTACCATTTTTATATGTGTTTTTCAAAAGACATTTTCATTGATAACCATGTTTTTGTGTTTCACCAGAGTGCTGTATAGTTTATTATTGCTGGATAAAAGCCTATATGATCCTCAAGATTTTTATGCTGCCTTTTGCAATTCCCATAGAGTGTATTATCTGATATTAGTCTCATTTCATATAATCCTTATTATGGGACATTCTTTCATCACAAAGATTATTTTATTCAGTCTTAACAGAAGTGGCTCACATTTAACAGGACAAAATTAAAGACTTCAGTGAAAAAAAGGGGTCTAATTATGTAAGCCTAGAAGTCACAGTTTTTTGAAAATCAAGCACTGTTCAACTACACAATTCTATCATCCCTTCTCAGAGAAAACTATAACAGTCTTATCCTTTGATAATCAAGCTTGTTGAGAACAAAACTTATCTGAAGACACAGAAGCAAAAAGAAAGATATTCAAGCATTTGATTATAAAAGTTCTGTGGAGGAAAAGAGTAAAATGTGTTAGAAATAACTATAATTTGGAAGGATAACATCCAAAAAGGGAGAAGACTGAGAGTTTTATACCTAAACTGTTTCCAATCAGATAAGTAAATAGAATACCAGAAAATGCATGCCTTTCTTTTTTTAACAGAGAGAGATACTCTTGAGAATGGAAAAGTTTGTATATGAAAAATACTCCTATGATGTTTCCTGGAAGTCACATTTTTTTGAAATAAGCTTAGTTCACTTTATATTTAATGCATGCATGTTGGTTTCTGAACTATAAATCATATTGTATATTGTATTTATAATTTTTTCATCATGCTTTGATTTCCTTCTGATAAACAGAAATAAGGGGAGAACAATAGTGAAAAATGTTGCTGGGTGAATTGAGAAGGAATATGGAAATTTATAACTACAACTTAAAAAAAAGGTGATACTTCACACTTCTAAATAGTGTAATCAGAGGTGAATAAAAGTCATGTCCCTTTTGTAACAATATAAATGAAATTTTCAGCAGACAAAAATGATGGTTTTGGTAACTATCTGGTGTAAGATTTCTACATATCTATAATTCATAACTATGAATTATGTAACTCATGCTGGAGATGTAGTGACAGGATTTCCAATGAACATGTAAATTCTTCAGCAACATTTTTTACCCAGAGCTTAATTGATTATTACAGAATGCCTCCAGGGAGATATATTCATAATTCACAAAGGACAGGAGGTAATTAGTTTCTTCTGAATCAAGTCTTTTCTGTCCCCATACTGTTTCAAGTGTGTAGTTTATTTCCCATTTTTGGGAGGAATGAGGAAGAGGCAGGAACTCCTTTGGAAAGAACAGTGGTAGCAACAGGGACAACCTTTCACCCTGCAGAAGTGTTTGATTCTAATGGAGTGATGCCAGCTTGAAGATAAACTAGACAGCTCAAAAAAGGCTCCTCTTACATAATGTCTGCAGCCTATGTTTAATTCTACTATGTAATGATTTTTGGACACCTTTGTTAGCTTGCAGGATATGATCGCTTGTTTTCTCCTTGCAATTGCCCTGAGAGGAGCCAATACACCAATTAATTTTCTTGATAAACTATTTCTTAAGCTTCCTTTCCATTTTTTTTAAATTAAAGCCAATTAATGCTCTGAAATTATTTCAAAAGACATTTTTTGTCAATTTTTATACTTTTAAGAAAGATTTAGCATTTGTGCCTGTTTCAATGGCACTTTCTAAATAGGAACAGGTCATCAGTAAGAGATATCATCTGCTCCTGCTTTTGGATGGATGGTTAAAATGAGCACCTGAAAATATTTACACTGCTGGCAAGTGAATACTCTAAAGTGTTTAAAAAGTAGATAAAATTCGTATATCCAGACCACAGAGACATACAAAAAAGCTGAAACAAAGAAACAAACAAAAGATAACAGCATATATATATAAAATCATAACCAAAATACCTTTAGCATTTCCCAAGGTGAGAAGACTTTTAACCATTTTGCCTGACTGCTTCCATAAGAGGAGTTGAGCCAAACATTCCTATTAATCACCTGCATGAGTTTGCAGAAGCATCAGTCAGCCTTAGTGGAGGTTCCCAGTCTTCAGTTTAAAACTTCTAATGAGGAAGACTGTACTGTTTTTAATTTGCTCTGGTAGCTAATTATTAGGTCTGGTTGAAGTTTCTTGATTAAAACAGATTTGACAGGCTCCTGGATTTTCCACTCAATTAAATACTTTGAGAAACATTTACTTCAGCCAAATGTCTCCCCACCTCCTTTCCCCAATGTGGATTTAAATTTTTTCCTACAGAACTGTCTAGAAAAAGTCATGCAACCTTCTTTATTTGTTTCTAATCTAATATTTTTAGAGTCAGGTTTCAATCTTCAGCTTCCTTGGTATGTTTTTCTATCATAAGCCCTCTCTCACTTTAATGTATTTAAATTTTGTCTGCTCCTTTGATCTTTCAGTAAAACATCAGCATCCTTACAACTCAAAGCAGACAGGTCAATCTTAATAGTGAGACAAGAATGCAGAGCCCAGATTCTGAAATAAAAATTATTCATAAAAAAATTATGAATCACCACTAGATGCTAAAGAGGGAAACAGAGGCAGCTTTTACCTGAAATCAGAGGACACATGGAGAGGTCCAAATGAAAACGCAGTTGGAGCAAGAAAGATTAAGGACAGCAGCAGGAGTTTTAGGAATTAAAAGTGACAGGAGACATTAAGAGGATGCAGGCAGAGTTTTAGGAGGTCATAGTCAATGTGTGAAATGTCAACAATTCTGTGAAAAGTCATAAGGAGGAAGACACAATGATAACGTGGTAAATAATAACAAATCAGGTAAAACCCCCTCTAAGAGTTAATAAAATGGTATTAAAATATTGTTTTCCCACATGCCAAGCTAAATATTGCTGTTCCTGAGACCTTTAGCAGAGGATATTATGAGCAGATATATTTTGGGGTAAAAGTGAAGATAAGGTATGGTGATCACATGGTTAATCAACAGGTCACTCACAGGAGCCACTATGCTGTTATATTTACAGTCCCTTGGAGAGAGGGAGAAATTAAGTGCTGGAATAATTACTGATGCTTTAGTATGGGCAATAAGGATATTTTAAGACTGAAAGGAAAAAGGAGATACTGGGAAGTGTATTCTGAAACCTATTTTACACCCTAAACTATTCATAATCTAAGGTTTAGAAGGTTTAGAAGGTTTAGAATGTTTAGAAGGTTTAGCAAGACAGTGCTGGTTGGGAGCCTGGGAATAGTTATGTAATGCGAATTTGCTTCCTCAAAAACCTCTTCCCATCATAAGAATCTCACCAGGAGAATCAGAGACAGAGACAGCTGAGAAAAGTGACTGTGTAAAGACCCTTTGTTTCTTCCTGCAAATAATTATAGGGCATATTTTCATGGACAGGCACAGATTGACCCCAGGTATCTGGAAGTGCTTCTGGTTTGGTAGCAATATACCTGTTTTATTCCCATTCTATGCCCAGATTATTTTGTCCAGATCTTATCAATTTTATCTTATCTTTATCTTATTCCTTATGTTCCACTGAACTGAACTACTGTAGGAGCTAGCACATAATAAAGTACTAGCTGTTTTTCTAGCCCGTCTAAAACAAAAACAGGAAAATAACTTATTGAATAGTAATATGGATCCATAACAAAATCAATATATAAGTGAAACAAAAACCCAAAAGACATATAAAAAAATGTATGGGTAATATATATGAAAATATGATGCATCTAATTTATTTGTGATACTTTTATATACTTAATTATGTAGGAGGCATTCATACATTACAATCTTTTTGCCATTTTAAATTCTAAGTGACCTACACTTTGAAGGTTACACATTTCTATTTATTATTAATTAAGTTGTTAAAGGAATTTGCATAATATGATTGGACAGCAGAAATATTTTTTTTCATAAGGATTAATAATGGCAACTTATAGTGGACATAGCTGTTGTCTCAGTGGAAATTTCTGAATGTTTTTACTTTGTTCAAACACTGAATCATCTCTGAAGGACACTGTAATTTAATCATAATGAACTCATACTTATTTCTTTACTTTGAATATTTTTTTAATATTCCTTTTCTACAGATGCAATAATTAGAACACAATTAATTAGCTTAAGTATGTAATTCTGTAAATATAACATTTCAAGCATGTTGTTGAAGAATGGAGTTTTGAAGCTTTTTCCTTCAACATATTTTGAAGTGGGATTGATATAGTGGAATTTATCTTACTGAATGATTTCATCTTCACAGTCAATGATGCATATTTGGTAGTCACCTGATGCTGTTAAAGAGGATGCCAACAATTATAAACACTTGTAGAAAACACAATTGACTCCAAGTAAATGCCTTGTATATGTCACATAAATTCGTATACAAAATATAAAATAAATATAAAATACAGAATATATAATAAAGTTGCACACTATATGTACTCTGTGGGGATTCTGGGGTGTCAGATTTAGAAAACCAGATTTAATCTCATGAGTTCACTGAACAGATGTGCAAGTGATATGTTAATTTGACCGTCAAGTCTGATCACCCTCCCTGGCACTTTAAGAAATATTATTTTAGAAGCAATTTAAAAATAAATAAACAAAATAACAGCATTGCCAAATAAACAAACAACCGCAGAATAAGCTCTCAGATCTGTTCTCACCTGTCTTGAACAAATAACCAAGAGAAAATGCAGAAATAATGCCAGGGATGATCAATAAAAATTTTTAGAAAATCTAGCTTAATTGAGAAAAATTAATGAAGTGGTGGGTAGCTAGAAAACCATAGTGGAGGTTTACTACTGCTCCTTACCTTACCATATTTACCCTCAGCAAGCATTTCCAAATATTTTGGTCCAAATTTAGTAAAATGAACCCAGAATCCATAATAACAACATATCCACCGGTAATTAAGTCTCCTTTGTCTTTTCATTTAAGTTATCCCAATTTAAAAGATCAGCAGATAACAAAATGCCACTCACCCCAAATTCAAATAAAGTCTTGTAACTCAAAGTAAGCCCAGTCCTTAGGAATTTCCATCCCACATAGCGATAATGTACAAATCAGGTAAGTAACAAGTCCAAGCCATTTTACAGATAGATAAATCTTGGAAACTAGGAGCTGATAGTTATAAAAATGACTGAAAGCTAAAACTATAATATTGCCCATCAAAGAAATAAAGAGTTTGATGTAAAAACTGAAAACACTCTGAAATTCACTTCTTTCAAATGGACCCCCAAAGTAAAATTAACTGTTTAGTCTCATTTTCAAATTTGATTTATTAATATAGTTGATGTCAGGCAAAAACGACAGATATGGTCACACCCAGGCATATTATAAATTGCCTTCCAGTAGAATCAGCAGTTTTAGCAGCTAAGCTTTCATCATATCAAAGCAGTATAGAAGACCACAGAGTATGGCATATTTAGTAAAATGCACAAAAGATAGTAATTTAGATCAGTGAACTTGATAGAGACACCCATATTTGTACTCTGTCATTATCTTTGCATGTGACACTGTTAAATCAGTGCCTCTCTCTCCCCTCCAGTTTTTATGTGCAAATAGGAAGAGTAAACTTTCTTGATACCACATTCTGTCATCTCCTAAAATCCTACTTTTTAGCTATGCTGACAGAGTTAAAACAGCAAAATCTCTCCTATATGGATGGAGTTTACTGTTACATGTGTGTTTTATGCAGTTATAATCTGCTTCCACTCTAGAAGAGTATCACAGTATACAGATGTATAATACATTCTTGCAAAGATAACTGCATACATCCCTCAGCACACATCAGGTGTTTATCAGTGGTATTCCACATCCTTTTGTCAAGTATGGCCCCAAGGGTGCTTAAAAGCCCAGCAGGCTGCCAGTGTTGCATGCCAGCAAGTCAGCCTCAGGACTGGCTCTGGCTAATGATATGCCCGGAGAGGAATGGTGGGACAATAACCCAGCAGTGCTCATCACTCTCCAGTGCTGGTGTCTTTTGAAATTTGTGAGCCTGGTGTTTTGAGCTCCTATCACCTTTCTGTGTCACATGACTTCAAGACAAAATAATACTTACATCTTTTCCTTCCTAGGATTTTTCTATCTAAGCTTTGATATTTCCTCCCTCAGAGGAGGAGGGGATTTGGATGCAGCTTAAATCTAATATGGCAGTGACAGATACCACATGCCTGGAGACTGCATTTCAGCACACTTCCATAAAACCTGTAGTAATCCAGGCTACCAATGGACAATATGATAACTTTTGTAAAAAATATGCCCCACATCTGCCAAATAAAAACAGTACATATATTACACACCTATTTAAATGGCTTGGCTTTGGGATGTCAGGATTTCAGACTTTTAGATCTAAAGAAAGGAATTGCTCCTAGTAGTTCTCATACACTTAATCTGAATTTTATCATTAGATCTCCCCTCCACATTTTTTCCAAGAACCATTGTTTTGTATAAATTATGGAATAATTCTTTTTTCATAGATATTAGCTTGCATATAGTAAAAGAAGGCAAGTAACATTACAAATTACTTCCTTTGATAAAAGTGGATGAAGAAATGATAGGACATACTGTATGTTGACACAAAAGAAGCATGATTCCCAGAACAAAACCTTAGACTAAATGAAAGTGCTAAAATGAACAATACCTTTATATCCATAGCAGTATGTAATATTTGACATTTAGATAATAAAAATAGAGAAAAAGAGAGCAACTAAATGGGTAGAATATATTAAGAATTCATCTAAGAATAATTATCCTAATAATTATCTTAATATTTTTCCTTAAACATTGGCTTAGTCAGTCAAACATAACTGAATTTCTGTTGTGTTTTTTTTTCCATTTTCCCTGCAAGTGTATGTGCAAATATATAAAAGCAGGGAGACACTGGCACTGTTTTACTGTTCAATATGATCTAATGAGTAAATTTATAGTCTGTGTGGGAACCTGATTAGGTTTTTTTCAGCATTTACCTTTTTTATTTCTTTCGGCTTTTCATACACATCTTTCAAAGATCATTTATTTGTTTTTAAATACCTTTAGGATTCTTTCCAATACATTTTTAATGATTCTTACCTAGGGTTCAGGCAAGGATTGCATCATCAATATTTTCTGCCAGTATCTTTTCAGTAAGTCATGTCTGGTTTGACATAATATACTTCACCATTTCTGGGTGCACTTAACAATGGCATTTTAGGTTGGAACAGGAAGGAGCATTTGACATGCAGCCAAAGTGGAGCTACTGTGACACCACTGAACTGCCTTTCAGCTTAGGCACAAGGCCTTCAGCACTGTTTTGCTCCACAAAACCATTTTTGTTTTGCCATGCTACTTGCCAAAATCCCTGTAATGAAAATCCCACATAAATACAGTCCCCCTTCCACATACAAGAAGGTTTGTAACATTCTTCTGGGTTATTTTCTCTGCTGACTGCAGTCGGGTTTTGGCAAGGTCCTGAATGTCTTCCCTGCGAGAGGCCCCAGCTCTTTTACCTAGATTTGTCTGCTCAAAGGCAAGGCTCAGCTCTATAGGAATGTTTGACTTCTCTTTGGGCTCTGTACTTCATCAGTCCTATTTCCTTTCTCTTTGTTTCTTCTCCCTCGAAATGGCTAAAAGCCTTTGTTCCTTATGGTCCATCAGTCTGGATCTGGTGGCAGTGCAGCTCCTCCTCGGCTCTCAGCCACCTCTTTCCACCCAGCTCATGCCCCAGGTCCCTTCATGAATGTGCAGATTAGTGCTCTGCAAAAAGGCCTCTGCTGGCATTTATCAGGAAAGAGTTACAAAAGAAAAGCAAATTGCAATCAAAAACTGAATGTAAATTGAATTCAGAACAAAGGTTTTGTTTT
>WBND01001235.1:28670-126293 GCA_013398595.1 Tychaedon coryphoeus | reverse complement strand
GAAATATTTTTCTAAGGGATTACAGCATTATATACAACATTTTTTTCTCATATTATTTTTCCCACATTGGGTACTACCTACTGAATCAACACGGCTGTTTTATAGTCATTCTTTGGAAATGTAGTTTTTTTATACTTGAGTTTCATGTAAGTATTTTCACCAGGTTATTTTGTGCATTCTCTTTGCAAAAATTTATAATTTCAACAGATGCTGTATGCTTAAAAGTTAGTTATTTATTTACCATTGTATTCAAATTTTTGATGAAGAAATAAGACATAAATTTAGATATTTAAGGCTCTTTCCCAAGAAGAAGGTAGCAATAAGTACTTGCAACCATATCTCCAACACTAATCCATGCTGTAACATGATTTACACATCTTACACAAATATGACCTACTTTTCATGAGAATTTTCACTTAAATAACCTAGTCAGGATGATGGCTTCAGATACAATAGAATGGCTTGTGTTCTAAGGGACATTAAAGATCATCTCCCCTAGATCAAACTCCCATACCATAAACAGGCACAACTTTCTCCAGACCAAGTTTCTTAAAATCCTATTCAACCTAGCCATGAACAATTCCAGAGACAGCATATTCACAAATTCTTTACCTGCCCCAGTACCTCACCACTTTCACAGTAAAGAATTTCTTTCTAATACCTGATCAAACCCATTCTCTTTCAGTTTGAAGTCATTCTTCCTCGTCTTATTACTACATGCCCTTGTAAAAAGTCTTTCTGCATCTTTCTTATATGTTCTGTTTAGATACTGGAATGCTGAAATTAGGTTGCCCTGAAGCCTTCTCTTTTCCAGGCTGAACATTGGAAAAAATCCTTCTTCTGTCTGACTTTTATCATAGAAGGGGTACTCCTTCTAATCATCTTGGTGTCTTTCCTCTGGAGTTTCTCCAACAAGTCAATGCCATTCCTGTGCTGGGACCCCAGAGCTGGATGCAGCACTGCAGGTGGGGTCTCACAGAGCAGAGCAGAGGGCCAGAATCCCCTCCCTGGCCCTGCTGCCCACACTGCTTTGGATGCAGCACAGAGCACAATTGCCTTTCTGAGTTACAAGCCCACATTGTTGGGTCAAGTCCAGCCTCTCATCCACCAGAACCCAAAAATCTTTCAGGGCAGAGCTGCTTCTGATCTATTCATCCCCAGCCAGTGTTGATACCAGGGGTTGCTCCAGCCCAGGTGCAGCACCTTGCACTTGGTCTTTCTAATCCGTATGAGATTCCCATGGACCCACTTCTCAAGCTAGTTCAGGTCCCTCTGGATGGCATCACATCCTTCAGGTGTGTCATCCATGCCACTTATCTGCAAATTGTCTGAGGGTGCACTGGATCCCTTTGTCTATGCTGTTAATGAACATATTAACTAACACTGATTCATAACACTGATGTCTATTGGGACTTTTATTTATCTACTATGGTACTATTATCAAACTAAGGCTGATGGTTTTTTTCAGGTGTACCATCTACAGATTGGAAGAATTCCATTGAAAACATCTTGGGTTCAATTTGATTTTGTTAAAAAAAAGGACAGAAGTTCATAGATATTCTTCCTGGATTTCCTCTTGTGGTTGTCCTCTTATAACTTCAAGAAGCAGAGGACGTGGCCCAGGAGGCTTGGTCACTGCCTGGACAACATGCAGCACTCTAGGGTGTAGAGTCCTCATGTCAGAGCTTCTTCTCAACTCCCCTAAATTCCCCAATGCCATCATAATCATGCCTCAACTTCCTCCCCATCCAGTCACTGTGACTTTTCCATAGAAAGAAATCAAGTGTGCACACTGGATAGCACCTGTAGCATTGCAGAAAGTTCTGTAACCCGAGTATTTGGATTCTTGACCCAGTCACTCTTGTAACTCTAGATAGACAAAATGTTTTCAAGGTTTTTATGATAATCTGGTAGGATTGACAGACACCTGGAAAAATTGAATAGCATATACTTACATAGTAGAATGGAATATATCTTTTTAAGTGCTGCCCATGCATGCTGCACAGGAAAACAGAGTGGCACATCGTCGTGGTTTATCTCCAGATGACAATAAACACCACTCAGCCTCTTGAACACTTTGCCCTCTGTGAAATGCAGGAGAGAATCAGGAAGGTAAAAGTGAGAAAATTCATAATTTCCAATAAAATAATTTAAATCAGTAGAGCTAAAGCCATGTATACAAGCAAAGCAATAAAAGGAATTAATTCAAAACTTCCCATCAGGTCTTCAGCCATCTCCATGAAAGCAGGGCAGCATCATGAATTAGTGATTACTTCAGAAGGCAAATGTCACCACTCCAAATGTCTCCTTTCATTCTTCCCCTAGTTTTATATGCTGAGCATGATGTTACATGGTATGGAATCATCAGTTGGGGTCAGCTCACCCAGCTGTGTCTCCTCCCTACTCATTTTGCATCTGCTCACTACAAGGGAGGGGTGAGAGGTTGAAAAGACTTTGACTCTGGGCTAGTGCTGGTCAGTAATAATGAAAACACCCCTGTCATATCAACACTGTTTTCAGCACAAATCCAAAACACTTACTGATCCAAAATACAGACTATGAAGCTATCCAGCTACTGTGAATAAGGTTAACTCTATCCTAGATAAAAACAACACTTCAGTATTTGCCCTGATCACTACTCAATCATTTGGGTACAGAGCTGCAATAAAAAAGAAGTGACCAACACTTAGGTCACTTGCTAATTTCTGCCTTTGATGATGTAGAAAAGGAATATAATTATGTCAATTTAGTGTTAGTTACTGGTAGTGTAATAGCCGCACTAAACATTTACAGAAAAGCATACTTGCAACAGTACTGCAAGCTGAATTAATGAAAGATCAGCAAATATTGAAAATCAAGTCTTAACTACAAACTGAAAGTGTTGCAAATATCCAAATACCTCATATATTCAGTTACCAGTTATTAATGTCATCAGTCTATTCTGTCATGCAGCGGTGCAGTTCTAAAAAGGCTGCTTGGAAACTATAGTATCAAACAGAGCTTTCATGTTTACAGACACCTTTGCAAAAATTGTTTGGACAACTACACAATCATTTATTTTTACTAATTAATAGAATAGCCTCAGTTATCAGGCATCACTCAGAAACACTCTAACATTCTAAAATAGATTTGCACAATTAGGCACCCTAATTTTTGTGATAAAGAGGCAAATTAAAAGAAAGACTAGAAAAATTACTGATCTCATAGAGTTATTAGTTTAGCAATCCCTTTATTTCCATTATTTGAGCAATTTTCTAATGAAAACCCTTTTTTCTTGTAATCCTGAACATCATATAAAAACTCCAAAGAAAAACTTAACTTTGAGAATTAGTGTAGATCATATCAAAAGTGCCTTAAGAGAGCTTTTACCACAAGAGTAAGATGATCTTTCCAAGTACACAGGACTATCTTCCATACCTTATTCAAATCGCATGCACAGGGAGAAATAAATTCATAACTTTGCATAATATTGTGGAAAAAATGTCCTGTAAATGCACCCACAAGTACAACTTTGATTATGATTAAAGTTTATCTTATTATAGTCTATCTAAGAGGATCATTATATTATATACTGTGCCATGATTATACTGCTTTTTCTTGAAGTAGCTTGAATTTATGTTCAGAGAGCTTTTATATTCATAAGCTCACAATACTACTCCACACATCCCCAGAGAGCAACCCAGGAAAGACTATTCAAAGTACTAGCACTTATTCTACTGTAATGAGCATTACTGTAAGTATTGTAGTAACTCTAAGTCAAATACACATAAACTCCTTTATATAATATGCTCAGTTTCAGATGTGATCTGGATTAACTTTTAAATAGAAAGGAAAGGCCTGCTGCAGATCTGTGTAAGGCTTTTGGCGATTTGAGTCATATATTGGTCTCAGTCCTATCATCTGAGAGCAACAGACATTTTGGCTGATCTGTGACTGTAAAAAAAGAGGCTATAGCTTTAGCCCCTGCTTTTCACATTTTTTAATCAGAGAGGTTGTGCTTTTTGTGCAAAGGACAAAATTATGTCTGTAGTTGGTGTCTTGGCTTCAGATATAATAATATTCTGTTGGCTGTTACAAATAGAAGGAATAGACCTGTACTACCTGTGGACTTGCATATATTCAAGCATTCATTATTTTTTGACTAGCTGTAACTAATGGAACAGATTTTCAAAGCAAACCTTCCATCCCAGCAATTTAAATAAATTGTTAACGGGAAAGGTTTTTATGACATCAGGTAGAACCTTGAAAGGTTCAAAGTGACTTGAGGCATGTTTAAACCCTGTAATGGAGAGAAGACCTGAGCTGGTACTTCCACTTGAAACAGAACTAATTGGCCTTAAAGGTAGTTGTTTAGTCCCAGAAGGAATATAGTTTCATAAGAATAGTTCCACCTCTGTACTAATAAGCCTTGACTTCCAGATGTTTTCTTAACAGAGCTTTTACAGATGTAGATATTATGCCACATATAATATAATGTCATAGAAAGTACAAAGAAATTTTTCTAGTACTAAAATGAATATAGCAACTCTTGCACATTTAGGTGGAGTTTGAAACACTCTAACAAAAGCAATCATGTTATTTTCAGCCTTGATTATTTCCTTTTTCTCTTTCAGCCACTTTCTGTATTTCTAAGGAGGCTTAATCTTTATGGTAGAAATTCCAGTGCTCAGCACATTATGTAGGTAAACAAGACCTTTGATATTTGGCTATTTCTGTCCTTTGAACACAAACAGAAAAAAAAAAATAGCATTCCAGATTGTCACTTCTGATACATTCACACTTCTGAGTTGGGAAGCTTGTCCTATATGTTAACACACATTTATTGTTGATATAAAAAGGCTTGCCAGCATACTCTGAGAGTAAAACATACTGTGGCTAGAAATGGACCCAAGAGAGGTATGTATTTCCCTCTTTCTTGGGACCTAATAGGGCTTCTGATATGTTAAATTTGACAGGTCCATTTTTTTTCCCTTTGCAGTATTTATCAAACAGCCCAAGTCTCTGAACCTTAAGGCAATCTCACCATGTTCTGCCAAACATAAAAACTTTTAGGAAAATGCTAAACTGTTTATTCCTCTTCCTGTAGATTTTCGTGTGACATCCTACAGGAGTCATTTTTGCATTCATTTTATTTCCCATAGCATAGGTTAATTAGACATCCTGATGCCATATCTTTGTATTATTCATAAGCTGCTTATAATTTTTCTCTGTTTTATTTGTTAAAGTTAGATTTTTCTTTCTTAACTTTCACTCACTGTCAGTCTAGGGTAGTAAGGATATTCAGAAAAATCAAATCTAGCATTAGTACTCCCATAAGTTATCAAGCAGTTTTCAGGGTTTTGATAAATCCAAAATCTGTTTTCTAGGTTCAAACAATAGCAGAGACACCTCTCACTAGATCAAGGTGTGCAAAGCCGTATTCAGCCTAGCCCTGACCTTTTTCAGTGATGGGGCATCCCACAACTTCTCTGACTCACCTTCTACAGTGTCTTGCCACTCTTGAAAAAAATGTCCAATCTGCATGCCCAACATAAACCGACCCTCTTTCAGCTTAAAACCATGGCCCCATGTTCTGCCACTGCCCACTTGGTAAAAAGTCTCTCTCCAGTTCTCTTCTAGCCCCTCTTCAAGTACTGCAATGCTAAATGTTGGTGGATGCAAAGCTTAACACAACCCAGCAATTCTGGGCTAACAGCCCAGAAATCCAATCATATCTTGGGCTACATCCAAGGAAGCATGGCCATCAGTGCAAGCAGAGTCATTGTGTCTCTCTACTCTGCTCTCATAAGATCCCACCTGCATCCACCTCTGGGGTCCCCTTCACAGCAAGGACACGGACCTGCTGGAGTGAGAATAGAGAAGGGCCACCAAGATCATTACAGGGATGGAGCACATCTACTATGCAGACAGTTGAGCTGTTCAGCCTGGTGGAGAAAAGGTTCCAGGAAGACCTTTGAGTAACCTTCAAGTACCTAAGGGGGCCCTGCAAGAAAGCTGGAGAGAGACTTTTAACAAAGGCCTGTAGAGAAAGGACAAGGAGGAAAGGTTTTCAAATAAAAGAGGACAGATTAGATATTAGGAAGAAATTCTTTACTGTGAGGGTGGTGAGGCACAAAAACAGGTTGTCCAGAAAAATTGTGGACATCTTGTCACTGAAAGAGTTCAAAGCCAGGTTGGAGGGGACTTTGAGCAACACGGTCTGGTGAAAGGTGTTCCTGACCATGAGAATGGGTTGAACTAGATGATCTTCAAGATTGAGCTAGATGAAATTTCCAACCCAGGCCATTATGTGATTCTGTGATTCTATGATTCTACCATTCCATGATATAATGAGGTCCCCCCAGAGCCTTCTCTTCTCCAAGCCAAACAACCTCAATTCTCTCATACTGTGTTCACAGGAGAGGTGCTGCAGCTCTCTAATCATTTCCATGGCCCTCCCCTGGATCTGCTTCAACATGTTCATGTCTTTCTCATACTGTAGACCCCTGAGCTGGTCACAGTACTCCAGGTGGGTTCTTAGAAGGACAGAGTAGAGGGGAAAGTTACTTTCTCCACTTACTGGCCATGCCACCTTTTATGCAGCCCAGGATCTAGTTGGCTTCCTAGACTGCAACTGGCATTGCTGGCTTATGTTCAAATTTTCATCCACTAGTACCTCGATCCCTTCTCTACCAAGCTGCTTTCAATCTGTTAAAAGCCCAGGGCTTCCTTTGCTCTGGGTCCCTCCTTGGAGGCACTGGCTTAAGCTGTTATTTTTAATTTAGTTCTTGCTCCAAAATGAAATTATTGTAAGAATTGAGACGTCTGAGACTCTACTATGGGAAACCTGGAGTTGAGCCAGTAAACAAACCCTCTCTGACTGTGTGGTGTGGTGTATGTAGGGAGGCAGGTGTAGCACTGGTCAGCAGCTCCCAGGAGCCAGCTGTTGCAAAGCAGCTTCAGACCCTGCTCAGGTGGTGTGTTTGTGACTGCCAGAGTGGATTCTATATGGCTGGACAGGAAAGTTTCCTTAGCATTCAGGACCCTGCTGGTCTGGACTGTCCTTCCTGAAGAAGGTTCAGAAGTGTATATAAATACATGATGGTAGAGAATGTGGAGCCAGTCTCCTGTAAGTAGTGCCCACACAAAGCAAAAGAAGCAATCAATGAGCACCAACTGAAATACAGGAAATTACATTTATAAACAAACCAGAAAATAAGATTTTAATTTTTCAAATAACTGTGAAACACTATAAGAGGATGACTAAAGAGGGTTTGAAATCTCCATAATTGAAGATATTTAAGAGATGACTGAAAATGATCCTAGGTAGCCTGCTCTAGCTTGCCATGCTTGAACAAAGGAATTGGGCTATATATTCTCCAGAGATTCCTTGCAACATACACTGATTTGTGATTATGTAATTACTCTAACTCACCTCTGCCATAACACATTTTTTCAATGGACACACAGAGTCACATATATGCACACATATACACTCCATGTATATTTGTTTGTTTCTAACAGTCTTTACTAGTGTAAATAGGATTATTTCACTGATGGCTTAGATTAGTTAAGTAAGCAAACACTATAAGCAAGTTGGTGGCAACATCTGATATGGAAATTTAATTTTAAAAAAAAATTACAATATTTGCTTTTTTTAAAAAAAAAACCCACCAGTTAGTTTTACTCAGTCTTGTGACTAAGTTTTGCAGTAGATTTAATTCCTGTTCTTGGCTTATGTGTTTGCATATATAAATGTTTAATGCGTTTTTTGTTTACTTGGAAAAGTAATGGTCATATAACCAAAGTTTTGAAAGGGAAATTAGGAGGTCTTACAGCTTGTCTTGACCAAAAAAAATAAGAAGAATTCTTATACAAGAAGATTGCTTTTGATAGTTCACCTCAGAAATACTGTGTTTTCTTTGTTTCAGAAAACACACATGTAATGAAAATTTTAGTGACTTACATGAAAAATGGATGCCTTTGGGAATGAAGCAAATGCTAAAAAATTCTGTATCTGTTTGCTTACACATCCCTCATGAGAAGCGTGTTGTCTACAAACACAGTTGCAACTGACACCAGAGAGAGTTCTTTTATTTGATATGAGGTTTTACTTATAGATGAAAATAATTTGAAGGGTCAAAGTCTGCATGGATCTTGGGCTGACTATTGGCAATCTGACTATTGCCATAGAAAACAATAAAACAAGTTTCCAGAAATATATCAGCAAAAAAAAAGGAGGGCCAAGAAAAAACTCCATCCTTAGTTTGATCCTAGGGAAACATAGTTACAAAGCCTTGGGGCCAGGTTTGTTTAATATCTTCACCAACATATGGGCCGAGCACATGTGTAGGAGGTTCAAGAAGGTGAAGTGCCAGGTTCCTGCACTTCAGTCACAACAACTCCACATAATGCTACAGGCTTGGGAAAGAGTGACTGGAAATCTGCCCAGAAAGAGTGTGCACAGCAGGACTAAGGCATTTATTGCCCTCTGTACTTGGCACAGGGAGGCTGCATCTTGAATACTGTGTTTGGTTTTGGGTCACTCACAGCAAGAAAACCATCCAGATGCTGGAGCAAGTCCAGAGAAGGGCAACAAAGTTGGCACAGGGCCTGGAGCACCAGTCTTAAGACAATAGCTGATGGAGCTGTTTAGCCTGGAAAAAGGAGGCTCAGAGGAGACCCTCTCACTCTCTACAATGACCTGGAAAGAAGTTTTATTTAGGTGAACGTCTGTCTCTTCTCCCAGTAACAAGAGGAAATGCCCTCAGGTTGCACCAGGGGAGGTTTAGACTGGATATAAGAAAAACTTCTGCATGGAAAGGTCTGTCCAACACTATAATTGGGTGCCAAGGGAAGTGGTTGAGTTACCACCCCTGCAGGTATTTTAAACGCATAGATGTGGGACTTGAGACATGGTTTAGTGGTGACTTGACCATGAGAGTTTAATGGTTGAACTAAGTACTCTTAGAGGTCTTTTTCAGCCTAAACAATTCCATGATTACATTATTATCACCTCAAAATATCTTTTTGTCTCTTCATCAGTGCTTCAATATTTTAAATATGTGCTAGAAATATATTAAAAAATTAACTGAAGTCTGTTGAATCTGAGTTTCTTACCCAGGGATATACAGGGGAGGAAAATTTCCTGGATACTAATTTACAACACATGCCTTCTACAGAATAATGAGAGTAAAATATGAATACATGTACATATTTCACTTACCATCACAAGGTAGATGCAATATTAGGTAAACTCACAGTAAATTCAATACAAATTAACAGCCTAGGGACAACTGAACATATCTTCCTAGATTCAAAAATCTGCTTTTTCATGGGTCTCGTGTCTGAGGTATTTGGTTTAAGTTATCATTAGACTGTGGTAGGACTATTAGTCATGTGTCAACAGCATTGCAAATATAGCTACAACATCTGATTCATTTTGAAGATGGATTGTAACTACCAAATACTATGTTCTCAGTTCTTTTGAAATCTAAAAATGACTGTCATTTATAATAGTGCCTGTTCTTTTAATGACAACATTCACATACCAGACTAAAAATATTGCAGTAGAACATCAAATTTGCCACCAGCTTGCTCATGTATATGATAAGAAAAGAGAAATCACAGATATCAACAAAATAAAGATACCAGTAATCTTAGTACCTTGAATTTATTAGGAGTTCTTTTTCTTGTTAGATAAATAGAGTCCTTCCAATTATTCGTAGAGTTCTAGGATTCCAGGTGAGGACTTTCTCCCTTAAAACAACATAAGTTAGTATGACTAGTTGGACTTCAGCATCACTATTATATGACTATAGGGTCAATATAAATAAAAACATTTTAGAAGATGAAACATAAAAAATTTATATATTTAATGAGATTTATTTAAAAATCTATTCATAGAGACAAGGAAAATAAATCTAAAATTTCTGCAAACCTGAACTAGATACTGCATTTAAGTACTTCATGATTTCATATATGGCAATTAAAAAATCTATTAATAGTAGAGTATCAATTTTCAAAGTAAAGCATGGGGTTTTAACTCTTTGATTTCTAGTAATGTCAAACTGAGTCACAAACCTGCAAATCTGCATTTGGAAATGTAATGTGTGTTAGAAGAAAAATTCCATGTGAAATGCAAAATGATCTAGAAGTTGAAGTAAACACATTTAAAAGTAAAATTTTAACAGAATATTTTCACTGACACATACAATTTCATGAAAGTGGCCTGGAACAGTTTCTTTGAGTTGTGGTATAAAAATGAGTTTTGGACAGTTTCGAGTGTTATTTTAAATGATGTACAAATATGAAATGTATTATGCATTCTGTTCTTCATTTCTTGAAGTATTTCTTGAGTACTGTTTTATATTACTTTTCCAAAGTAATAAGAAGGAAAGAGCAGTTATACTTTGCACAGTTTTTATTTTTGCAGATAGTATGTCATCTTTATTAAATAAAATTAGCAAACATTTAAATATTTTGGACTACAAATGCAATGCATTAATGAGGAAATAATAGAATTTCATTCTGTGTGTCTGCTTATTAGAAATTGGTATAGTCCCTATTGGTATCAATGACTTAAAATTTTAAACTTAGTAAAACATATATCAATCAACTTTCCTTTTAACAAAAAATTACTTTCTTAATCTAAGGTAGTCTAAGGTGCATTATTTATATCTGGATATATAAATGAAAAATGTAAGCTATTTATAAAGTACAAATACCATTTAAATAAGCTTCTTCTTTCCTATCTTTTATATTACAAGTTACTTCAGAATAATGTATAGAAATTTGGATGTCACAATGTAAAACATCACTCATGCTTTTGACTGGAGCTAGGATTTAAAAAATAAGTTTGTCAGACTAGAATTAAGTTTTTTGAAATCGTGTGTTGTATTCAAAACCACATGAATGTGATGCTGGGGATGAAAGTAGTTATAAAGTGGATAAGTAAAATTTCACAGTAAGTTCTGTGTTTAAGTGATTCATGCACTGCTAGGACAAAGGAATTTGAAATGCTTTTAAAAGTGGAAGAAGAGCCATATAGGTTGTGTTCCTGTATAAAATAAAAAATTACATAACATGGCATCCCAAAACAAAACAAAAAATTCTCATAACTGGATTTGAAAGCTAAGGGTCCTCATCCATAAATCTATATCCAGATGAAATTATCCTCTGATGACACACAAGTAAATTTCAAGTAACTTTATATTTGCAGTACGAAAGAAAATAGATCAATTTAATGTATATCTCTAATTATCTAATTATTAATTATGTCTAATTAAATGTTTTCTTCTTTCTTCTGCCTTTCCTCTAGGAGCCAGATCTTGAGAAAGGAAGCATAGATGGGACAGCAGCTAAGTTTCCAGAGTCATGTGAATGACATTTCCAGTAGCAGGATT
The DNA here is from genome assembly GCA_013398595.1 of Tychaedon coryphoeus. Taxonomy (NCBI): domain Eukaryota; kingdom Metazoa; phylum Chordata; class Aves; order Passeriformes; family Muscicapidae; genus Tychaedon; species Tychaedon coryphoeus. The sequence goes on along the minus strand of WBND01001235.1, from coordinate 114,909 downwards.
TGGCTTGAATAACATTGAGGCAATCCTGCTCTCTATTGACAGATCTCTGTGATTGTGATTAGGTATGGTGAAAACTCAGTTGAAGCTGCAATGAGTCCAGTACTAAAGGTGAGTAGAAGGAATCTGCATATGGCAACTAGCCTTATGTCTTTAGTATATTAATCCATGTTCATATGTAGACCAATTAACAGATGCCAACACAGACCATGTCCAATGGGGTTTTTAAGCCTGTAAATATCAAGGCATTTGTAGTATGGTCCGCTTTGTTTTCTACCTTCGGACACATTTGTAACTAAAAATGCAACTTATGGGTGTTCCCAATCTTTACACTAAATTTTCAGTTCCCAGCAATATTAATAGAACCTACGTATGCACAAACTGAAGTATGATTAGAGCTTCAGCAAGTAAATGCATTAAAATCTTGGCTATGACAAAAAAAAAAAAAAAAAATACTATTCTTGTGGTTGCTCTGCAAAGTTTTATTTCTGTTCTTTTTTTTCAAATAGAACTTGGGAAGCCATTCTTCACATGGATGAGCATGAGCTCATCCCCCTTTGATTTAATGAAAAATACACCAGGTGTCCTATGTAGCAGAAACCCAAGAAACTTTCTCCTGATGTGTTTAACCATGCCACAGGCAATGCATATAACTACAGACAAAACAAGTGTAACCACTGTTATGATCTGATTATAAGATATGCCTCTGCCTGAATTAAGGTGCAAATGAGACCATATCCAGAAGTCAATACCATGAGCTTTGTTTAACAGTAGAAGTGATGCAGAGAGAAAGAAACAGGAGCAGAGGCAGGGAAGGGAAAAGAGAAAGACAGTGAGTGAAAAAGAGAGATTAAACAAAGATACCACACCACATGGATGCCTGTGGCATCCCACTGTTCCTTCTTCACCTTGGTCTTCTCAGTGGTGGGAGTCTCAGAGCCCTTCTTCTGGAGGTGCGACTTTTATACAGTCCAACTCACAGGTATCCACAGGATGCAGATGCAGCTCCTATAACTTGAGATGGCATGTGTATATGACTAGTGCTGGGAAAACAGACATAAAATTATGTATGAGATGTATAATTTCCCAGTCACAGAGATGAGAGATGAGTTGTCGGAGGTGCGCAACTTAAAGAACCAGAAAAGAGGCAAGAAAAGAATGATGTAGAGAGACCAGTGCTGTGGAGACATGCAGTGCAGTCTTCCTCAGGAGGCAAATTTCCACTTAGAAAGCTAAGATCAAAGCTAGCTGGTAGTATTTTTAAAATAATTTAATGCAATTGAATGATTCTGAATTTTCAGAATAATTAAGTTCTCCATAAAATAAACAAGGAATTTGCCATGTACCATCATGTCTGCAGCACATCCTTGTGGCAAAGAGGACTAATGGTGTTCAGGGCTGCATTAGGAGGATTATTGCAAGCACAGACAGCAGCATCTCTTCTAGGAGGAAAGACTGAGAATTGTGACTTTTCAGGTTGAAGAAGACAAGGCTGAGGGGAGGTCTTATAAACACACATAGATACCTGAAGGGAGGGTGCATGAAGACTGGAGTCAGGTTGTTTTCAGTGGTGCCAAGTGACAAAGGGCACAGAGTGAACCACAGAAAGCTCCATCTGAACATCAGGAAACACTTTTTTTCTGTGGCGGTGACCGAGCAGTGGTACAGATTGCCCAGAGAGGTTGTGGAGTGTCCATCCTTGGAGATATTCCAAAGCTGCTGGGACACGGTTCTGGACAACTGATTCCAGGTGATCCTGCCTGAGCAGGAGGTTGGACCAGATGACCTCCAGAGGCCCCCTCTTACAACATACTGGGAAGTGACATCAGTTGACAATTGTGTCTAAAACTACACTAGTAAATAATCTGCTAAGGCCATTTCTAAGAAATGTGGATAGGCCCCTTGAAAGTATTTCAGATATTTTTGTCATTGCAAACACGTTTTCACTTAAACAATTCCTTTTGGAACCAGGAACAGTCAGTTTGTTCCCTTATCTCAAAAGCTGATATAAATTTTTTCATTTATGTATATATATTTTGTATACTGTGTGATGAAAAAACTACTAGTACCACGAGCATATTGTAAGGAACAAAATTGCTAAGCACTGAAAGGAGAAAAAATACCTGAACTGAAAAATAACCAGTCTGATAAGCTCTCAGTCTTTTATCATAGCAAGAAAAACAGTCCGGTATGTTCTTTCCGTGATGAACAAGGTTCGGAAATACACAAACAAATAATGAAAAAATTACATAGCATATTATAAATAGATTACAAAATACATTGAAATCATGTAGTACAATGAAATAAATAGAATCTCTGGAAAGACACAAGCACCATGTTTTATTCAGATAAAGAGAAAAAAGGTGCCAGGACAACTCACTTTAATGGAAGCATAATGGTTCTTAAAAAGATATTCCATATCATACAAAGATTGGACCTAATTAATACTTTGGGTACATTTTAATTTGCTGGAAAAGGGAATTAGAGAGACTCTGAATTCAGATTCCTTAAGAGGTTCAAGTAACTCCATCCCACATAATCTAGGTTTTTGGGGTTTTTTTTTACACTTCTAATTAAGAATTTCTCTCTTTATGAAGAGTAAAATTTTGGTATTCTTTGTTAGGAAAGTTTAGTTGGGAATTTGACCATTTCAGTTGAGCTGGGGTTTTTTACTGCACATTGTCAGATGTTTCATTAAAAAAATGCTAACTTTAAACCGATATTTTGTACTGCTTTTCTTTTGCAGTTCTCTGTGGAAAAAACAAACAAACAAACAAACAAAATCAAAATGAAAACAAAAACAAAAATGAAAATCAAAACCAAAACCAAAACCAAAACCAAAACCAAAACCCTCCCTGTTTCTAGTAATGCATTCTGTTTGTATTTCTTTAAGTGTAATACTGCCTAGGTAATTTTGAAATTAGAATCCTGAATAAAGTTTTGAATTTTACTAAAGGTCAAGCATTTTTTTTTAAGTTCATCTGATTTTCATCTCCAGAAAACTTGAGATCTTTTATGTAAAAAAAAAAAAAAAAAATTAAAAATATATTTATTTTTATCTGAAATCTTAAAGGGACAGAGGGAGTTGAGTACAGTTCCCTAAATTTTATTTCTTATATCCTATTCTATTTCCTCATATTCAACATATGCATAAAATATATGAAAGTATTTTTTTCCTTCTTGTTCGAAGAAAATAGGCAAAGGTGCATTGAACCATTTATTAAATCTAAATCATTTATAAGAGAAAATTGTTGCACTCTATCCAAATGTAAAAAAAGAATTTCTGAAGAGTACAGACCACTTATATGACTTTTTCCTGTTTACATTGAGGAGGAGAGGCTGTTATTATGTAGAGTGTTTCATCTGCTCAGTGTAGCATTAAATAAATATCTCTCTGCAAGTTATAGCTATGCCAGCAGGGAGCTTAGATGCATGTGTGCAAAATTGTTCTCAGCATATAAAGAAACAAGAAAACTATACATTTGAATGTCGAGTTAAACAAGTAAAGCAAAAAAGTATTGGGGAAACTTATTTCTGCTGTATGTAATACGCTTCTGTATGCCATGTACTTTACATCCCAAACTATGTGTTAGACTGAGATTTATATTCATAAAAAATCTGGTTAAAGACACAGAGAAAGCATTCATGCTGGGTGTCTTAGCATGTCAAGTTTCCATCAAAACCAGTCAACACATGCATCTGGTGTGTCTGAAGAATCTGTTTTCATTCAGAATTATATTTATTTGTCAGTCGCAACTTCTTTTCATTTAAGAACATTTCTTTCTAGAATTCTCATAAAAATAATTGATTTTTTAGTACCACATAACTAAATAAACTGAGAAACTTTGTATGGAACATTATCTTATAACTCCCTCCTGTGTGAATTAGGAATTTATGGCTCTTGTGTTTCCTTACTGAACTCTTCTAGTGTCCAGATTTGGGGTGAGAAAGCAAGACAACATTTAAATAATTGAAGACATGCAGAAGATTAGAGGTTAAGTAGAGAACAGAGATCCATATACATAACTTGAAATGTTTATAAGAAAAATTCTTAAAAAGTAGGTTGGGAAAAATTTCTCATTAACAGTGTAATCCAGGGTTTTGCCTCTAAACCTCCTCCTTCAACCTGTTTACAGTAGAAGTAGAGTTTTGATGCACCTAAAAGAACAAAAGGCTAGATCCAAATCAAGAACTTACATAAAATGTCTGTGTTGACACTCGTGGCTTGAATACCTCACTGCTTATGGTTTAGCTCCTTAAAGATCTTGAGTTTTCCCAATCAAGTTTCTTCAAAGCCTTCAGCCCTATACATTTAAATGACAGTATCTCAGAGGATAGTGTTTCCATATCTGTTTCCTACCTACAACTGTCCTTGAGTCTGGTGACACTGGAAAAAAAAGTCCAAATCTGAAATCAGAGGAGGGAACTGATTCCTTGTGCATCTACTGAGAATGCTTAGCTTAGAAATCATAATAGACACTACTTCCAATTAAAGTGTGATGAAGTAAGAAACACTGCCACTTATAATTTATAGCTTTGTGAGATAAAGTGATAATTTATAGTTCTACGTTTCAAAAGGTATTTCAGGCTTGGGTATACCATAAGGATATTTCAGAACCTGTTGTGTCTCCTTTTCCAGCTTTAAAGAATGTAAGAGAACTGAGGTTCTTAATGTGATGGATAAATTCCATATTTGGATTCATGCACATTTTCACCATACATTACCCTTTTAAGATTAATTCTTTCCATAAAAGAAAAACTTAATATACTGCAATTTGTCGTATTTACTACTACAATGTAAAGATAAGGTCTAGAATCTGTGTCAGAGGATAAATATTTGGTAAGTAACTTCACATGCCTAGAGATGCTAATAAATAATTTTAATTAAAAAGAGGAAGAAGGAACAGATCTAAAGTTGGAAGAAAATACCAAAAAAAGAAAATAGCTATATGAAATATATTTCAAATAATAACATCTGTAATGATGAGAAAAAATGCTAGATTCTGAAGCAAGAGGACAAAATAAAAGAGTGGCTGAGCAGTTCTGTGGATTTCTTTCAAGAAAATTTCATTAAAAGAATGGACTTAATAATGACAGAGACAAAGCTGTTACTGTGTCCCATAATTATCCTTTTATAAAACACACTTTTATCAACCTGCAGTAAAAGCTATTCATTACAAATAACTAGTGAGGTAGTTATATAACACTATATTTTTTACTTTTTGCATCAAATTTACAGCAAATATTTTGAGTTTGGCTCAACAGGATTAGGGCTCGTCAGAATCCACAATTTCAAGCTGGAGAGGAGCAGTGGACATTGGTATATCCTCATCCTTGCAAGTGCTAGGTAGCTTGTATTTAGCTACAATAGGCCTTTAAAACTATTCAGTCCTGAACTGAGAATTTCAGGAGCTCAAGACTCCCTATTAGCTGCTGAAACATTGTTGCACAACTCGAAAAATCAGTTATCCTTAAAATTTCTATCATCTATATTTTCTGCTGACATACATAAATTAAATTGATTAGTATCATTTAGTTTTGGACTGAAAGACCTTTTTTTTCCCCTCTTTGGAATAATTATTGTAAAATTTTGGGGTTTTTTTTCCCTTTTTTATTAATGTAAAACTTTTCAATATCCCTTTTATAATAAGCTTACAAAAATGACTTCCATAACCTGATATCTTTTTCAGCAGTATTTCCTTATTCTTTCTACTTACACAGCAAAAGTTCAAAATAAGCCTTTTTGTCACATGTTTATTATGGGAGCTCAGGTTGCTTTTATGTGCTCTGGATAGCTCTCAGATTTTTTTTCCAGAAGCTGTTGTTCATTCCTTAAAAATATAACTTATGCATTTAGCTGCACAAAAGCCATTTCTTTGAATGGGTCAGAGTTATTAAGTACTTTCAATAACTCTGTGTAATTGCTATGTCTTGCTCATCAATTTACAATGTTCCCAATATTTGTGTCATGAGAAAATTTTATCAAGAGTGGTTTTATTTCAAGTTTACTTCCAGAGAACTGAAGGGAATTGTTACTGTCATTGGTTGGTACCAGTCCTTAGGGAATACTACCAGAAATAACAATGGTGCTCGGACGCTTTATTTTTTTTCATTCATAATGGACTGGAAAGGACTTCATCATTCTTTTGAGATAAAATAGATATTCGCTTTCTTCTATACATTCTTCATATCCCAATTGTCTTCAAACTGTTTTTTTTTAATATACCGTGAGTATATCTCTTTTTCTATTGGTTGGTAAGTGTTCTCCTGACAGTTTGCTAGCATATTTTCTGCATTATGCTATATCAATATGTTGGTAAATGATTGAAAAAATTAAAAGTTTAGTTTCTTCCCAAGGATTTCCTCAAGAAATTACTTCCTGAATGATCATTTGAATTCAGTATCAACATATCAGTCCCAATATATGTACTTAACCAGTACCAATATCCATTATATCAAACTGGAATAATTTTATTATTATTAAAATTAAAATAATTATTTTTTTTAGGATAAAGATTTAAACATGACAAAAAATAAAGAAAAATCTACTCATATTTCTAGAGAAAGGAACTGGTGGGAGGTAGAGATCAGTAAAATTGGAAAATTAAACTATATGTAGACAACTGTGACTCGATATTTTTGACTTCTAGTGAGATTCTGTGAAACATGAAGTTCCTTGTGTCAGCTAAAGGGAGTTCCTATTCCTCCAACCAATGTAAATAATTTGAACAGTAGAAATGTTTTCAGAAAGATACTTCTGTTTTAATGCGGATGGCAGACAACAAAAGAATCTTTACAAAATATAAGCACTTGGAGGAATGAAAATTTGAATATAGTACCATGAAAAATGAAAGAGAAAATATATAAGGAAAAAAATACATCAAGACAGTTATCCTGATTTTGAAGAGGAAAAATTCTTGCACTGACCTAAAGCTGACAGTTTCCATATACTTTACTACAGCCTAAAGTGTGTTGCAGGTGAAGTGATTGGGCCAGTACACTAAGGGGTTTTTTCATAGTTAGAAGAAAAGGGAAATTTTTTTCTTAGAAAATATGCCTTGTTCTAGCTATAACTTTTTGCACTAATTAACATTTACCATAGTATATTCTTCTTGTTTTTTTTCAGATATTCTCTATTTGAACAATATAGGTTAAAATTATTTGAAGAAGTATTAAATATCCTAAGACACAAGAAAAAAAATTGTATAGATTTGATTTTTTTTCTTGTAATAACTAAATAAATATAGAACATTGTGCCATTTCTCCTGTACTAATTTTGTTTCTACTCTCTGTTGGCAGTTAAACCAAGAGAGAGATACATAAAATACAAATCAGATACCTTGAATTTTAGAAATAGAAGTCTTGAAGTTCACAGAGATATCATAAAGAAGAACACTGAAAGTAGAGACGAAAAGAAGTTGAGGAAGGGGTTGCTTCCAAAGCTGATGTGAAGTAAGACAATTAAGAAAATGCTAAGACAGTTTTTCATAAGAAAGGAAAAAAAATAGTACCTAGAAGAGTGAATGGATATCAATTGACATAGATTAGGAGGGACTGCTCTTTTATATTGTTGGTTTCTTAAATAATGAGAAATCAAAAAGGTTGTGAAAAGCAGGAAACAGATTCTCTAATTTTGCTGTTACAATTAAAAAAGTTTTTTTTACCTGTTGTTTTAATAATAAATTTTCTATGAAAAGATATTGAAATAAATTCAAAAAATGTCTGCAAGGGGAAAAAAGGAAAAACAAATTCAAATGTGGAGGAAAAGGTATTAGATTCACAAATTAGTCTCTGGCAGTGGTTGCCTCATCCGATAGTGTAGTCACTGAAGTACATATCAAACCCAGCGATATCCTAGTAAACATTCTATAATGTCAAGTATCACCCCCAGAATATTTGTATGGACAAATATAGATAGTATTCCATGCCTTTTATTAGACTCTATTCTGATCTAAAATTACATGGATAAACTTCACAAGTAAGAAGAGTTATTTTCTCTGTTGGTTGCTGATTGTTGGTAGTGTCTGTCTCTATATAAATAATTAAGCAAATTAATGCTGGAACGCAAATGTCACATCACCTCTCTTCAGCCACCGCTTACAGTTCTGTTTGTTTTCTCTGGTTTAGTTAAGAGCTGAATACTGAATATTGCGACGAAGCAGAGTGAAGCAGAGTCCCCAGGCAGTGCCAGGGAGAACTGCTTTATTGCAAAAACCTTTATTGCAAAAACCAGGCCTTTTAAAGCAGTTATCTGGTTATCAGTTTACACTGTTTTAAGCTCAAGCCAACCAACCATCACACACCACGACGTGGACATGTGGCAGTCACACAGCACGTCTCTCACGTCTCCCTGCCCTTATTCCAGCTGAGTCACTCTCCCTTAGTTCCCTTCTACTCAGCCTCAGTTGCAGGCCTGAGCCATGATTTTACAAGAGTAACAAGGTCCTCATTTTATAAGGTTTTGCCTATATGCAACACTATGCTTTTAAAAATTACTTCCAAGAGGAAAAAAAAGTCAATTTCAGCCAGAACACATTAGAAGTTGGTAGCCAATGTGTTATCTAAGAAAATGAAAAATATGAATTAGAAGAGACTTCTTAGTAATAGGGGAAAAAACACAACAATATTTCTAAATAAAGGTATTCCAGAATTCAACATATATCCACAGTCTTTTTAAATCTATAAATGTACTTTGCTTTAGTTTCTCTCTAAGAATAACAGATTTTTTTTTTCTTTTTTAACTAAGGAAAATATTTATCTTTTAAAATGAAAATAATAAACAAAAACAACTTTGTACAGTTCAAGCAGAAGTATTTAAAAACATGTTTTGTTCATTTGTCAAACCCGTGAGTAACCCAGTATGGTCTTAACAGGAAGCAACAAGAGACAAACAGCTCAACAGAGATGTATTTTTTGAATATCACTGAAGTCAAATTGAGAAACTGTCACTGTGTTCAATTAGAAAATTCTAGAAACTCAGAAATCTCAATAAAGTTTAGATTGTGGTCAAATTCTGTCATCTGTATGTAGTTGATATATCTGTGAGTCGTCAATCCAGATTCAGGACTTGACTTGGAACAAATTCTTTGTTCTTGCTCAAATGTCATGATGTGCCTGATTAGCTCAGCTGTCTTCCTTGAAGCTTTCCTAACCATGGACAAGCGTCTTACTTCTTCAGAGTGAGTTCTGTCGCTGCAGGTCTGCTGTGGTAACAAGCACAATGAGAAAAAGGCATGGGGAGTAATGTTTTTTCTAAGTTTTCAGAGCCAATGAAAGTTCAAGTTCTTCATGTTACTTGACTTTTCCTTACTATTCATTCCAACTGAGATGGCTTTTCATTTTTCCTTCTGTTGCAGGACCTGGGTTTGACCCAGGGAAAGCAGAACTACATCTGAAGCTCTGTTTCTTTGATGTATACCCTTTATTCAAATCAAAGTTTATGTTTGACACCCTCCAGTGTAAAGCTGAAGACCTCTTTATTTGTATGTTTTTCATGCTGGGATTGTGTTTTCCCGATCTTGCTTGGTTCCACCTCCAGACCACCAGCCCCTACTTATAATCCACATATTTTGTAGTGCTTATTTCTTTGAAAATAATGAACTAAATCTGTATTTTTCAGCTGATTTTTACTTCTAAAATATTACAAAAGAAAAAACCAACTGAACACAAAACAACCTATCTTTGTGTTTACAATTATTTGCATCATTGAAGTGACCTTGAGTTCCCTGAGCAAACTAGAAAATTGAACTCACTTTTCAGATGTTGGTGTAAAAACTGTTAAACAGTGGAACATGATATATCTGTATTTTAATATTTCTGCCCCCTTTCTTTTATTCCTATTCTGATTCCTATACCCATTCGTAATCACATTTCTGCAAAGTTGATAATGTCTGAATCTTGTAGACTCTAAATACTTATGAAACGAAACACAATTAATTGAGACCTTAAAGAAGAAACAAATATTAACTGATCCTGAAAACAATAAGAGGAGACTGAAAGAAAAAAAATGTCTGCTTCAGCTCTAAAAATTTCTGAGAACTATATTTTTGGATATGAAGAAAAGAAAGCATGAACTTTATTTCCAATAATTTAAAGAATTTAAAGAAAAGGAACTACATTAATAGGAACTACTGAGTACTTGTCTTTCTAACTGAAACTTTCAACCCCAGTAGTTTTCATAGAATAATAGAATTTTTGGGGTTGGAAAGGACCTTTCAAAAAGCATTTAGTCCAACTCTGTCATGGGCAAGAACATCTTCCACTGGACCAGATTTCTTGAAGTTCCATCCAACCTGGCCTAGAACACTTCCAGGGATGTGGCAACCACAACTTCTCTGGGCAGCCACTCCTACTTTATTTCCACCTTTATTGCAAAAAATGTCTTTTTTTTAATGTCTAATCTATTCTCTTTCAGTTTAAATCCATTGCCCATTGTCCCTAAAATACATGCTTGGTAAAAAGGTTCCAGCTTTCTTATAAGTCCTCTTATACAGTTATACACTGAAGTTTCCATGGAGCCTTCTTTTTTCAGTCAGAAGAACCTCTGACTCCTTCAGTCTTTCTGCATAAAAAAGTCCTCACGATTTTCAAGGCCCTTCTTTTTATCCACTCTGTACGATCCATGTTGGTCTTGTACTGATGACCCCAGGGATGGACAAAGTACTACAGATGGGTTCTCATCAAACCAGAATAGAGAAGAAAAAAAAAATCACCTCACTTAGCCTGCCAGCCACCCTTCTTTTTATGCAGTCCAGAATATGTTTGGCTTTCTGGGTTGCAAGTGCACCTTGACAGCTCATGCTCATTTTTTCTTCCACCAGTATCCCCAGGTTTTGCTCTACAGGGCTGCTTCCAGTCATTCATCCCTCTGACTGTATTGATATTGGGTCTGCCCTGACCCAGGTGTAGAACCTTACCCTTGGTCTTGTCAAACTTCATGAGGTTTCCATGGACCCAGTTCCCAAGTCTGTCAAGATCCCTCTGGATGATATTCCTTCTCTCTAGTAAATTGACTGCACCACACAGCTTGGTGCCACACACAAACCAGCAGAGGGTGGACTCAGTCTCATTGTCTGTGTCACTGGTGAAGATGTTAAGCAGTACTGGTCCCAGTCTATATTCCTGAGAGACACAACTCATCACTGGTTTCTATTTCATCCTAGAGTCATTAACTGTAACTCTTTGGACATGACCATCCAGCAAATACCTTATTCATTCTAACAGCCCATACCTCAAACCCGTACCTCTCCTATTTAGGGAGAAGAATGTAATGTGGGACCATATCAAAGGCTTTACAGATCTCCAGGGAGTTGAAATTGGCAGCTCTTCCTTTGTCCACTGATACGATCATTCTTTCAGACAAGGCCACTAACTTAGGCATGATTTGCCTTGATAAAGCCATATTGTCTGTCTCTCATCATGTCCCTGTCTTCCACATGTTTCAATATAAATTCCTGGAAGATCTTGTCAGATACTGAGGTAAACCTGAATGGTAGTTAGTTACAAGGGCCCCCCTTTACAAAAATGAATGTAATGTTTCCTTTTCTCTGGTAACTTGAGAGATCACCTGGCTTCCATGACTCTTCAAATATGATGGAAAGCACTTTGGTAACTATATCTATCAATTCCCTCAAGGTCCTGGGATGCATCTCGTCAGGTCTCATGTAATAGAGGCCTGCAAGTTTTAGTAATTTAGGTTTTTTCCTTTTCTAACAATTTCTTCCATATTTTTTCACCTTCTGCCTCCACCTTTTCTTTTTTTTTTTTTATTAGCACCCTGACAAAAATGGGATCACAGGTTTGCAATATTTGTAGTTCTTGTAAAAACATCTGTCTTCCATTATCTGATGTTATTTCAAGTTGTTTCTCTTACTGTATGTTCCCCTGTGAAGACTGCTTTGATTGCTTCTTTTCCATGTTAGATAGTTGATATATTTTAGTGACTCAGAGAGACATCTCTGTGACCATGTCTGCTTTGATGGCTACTGCCTTCCTCTGAATTGGTGTAGTGATGCCTTTCTATTTTGCTCTCTTTCCTTTTCGTCTCCCTGAATTGTCTTTATGGACTGAGGCAACTCTCTGTGACCAGAAGGTGAATGTCAAGGGCAGGATTTGTCTTATCCAACCCAGAAGTTGGAATGCAGATATCCATGCCTAAGCAAGTCACCTGCACTCCTGACAGTTACATGTCAAAAAACATGAGACTTATTTGGTAAGGTTACTCATGTCCTAAAGTAAATATCTAAAGTGACCGTAAAGTATTACACTCTTCGTTAGTCCTTTCATTTTCATTTAATACAGAGGGAGGTGGTCATTAAAGGCTCAGATGCAGACAGCTGCATTTGAGAAATCTGAAGTGAGCTGAACATGGAAACATCTCCAAGCTGTTGGCTGATTTTGTCCACATAAATGAAAAAGAAAGTGAAGAAAAAGTATAAGGTATTAAAACTGATATAACTATTTATCATTATTACTAACCAAATAATTGGCCTTTTTTAGACAATTCTAAAAAAACAATTCTTCCCCTGTTTTTGTTTTTCTTCTGTAAATATCCCAAACTGTCTTGCTCTCTTTTATATTTTAATACTATAGTTTACAGGAAAAAGCCTGTCTAAAATTCCCAGTAGGAAAGACCCTTCTCATTCTAGCATCTTCAACATCTGTGGGAAACGAAAATAAAACACAAAAATTAGACCCTGCTAAACCTGGCTCTGCAGGGAGGATTTTACTAGTGTATGAATAAGTAAAACCATTTGTCCTCATGGACTCATGCTGACTGTGCATAGAGGAGGTTGGGGTTGCTTCCCACCCCCATACAAGATGTTGCTGTTAGCTTAAGGTTATCTGTTTACCAGCTTGTTTATATTTCTTTAAAAAAGAATAAACACACACAGCCTTAAAAAAATCAGTGGAAGTGAATAAGAAAGCAATATATATAAAGGACATATATTTATAATGTTCTCATTAATAAACTATGAGCTGTTCTTACCATATATTATCTCTGGAAATATCTTAATTCTCATGGAAAAGCCATCAGTGCCCCTTTTTTTTCATATCTATAGCACATTTTGCATCCTACACGACTTGCATCATTATTTGTTACTAAATTTGTCTAAAACTTTCTTTTAAAAACATTTCTATTAGTTACATATAACTTCACATGAAAATAACTATGAATGCCCAGTTTACTTTGGTTTTTTTTAATGGAAGAATGTTGAGAGTCCATTTTTAATTAAACAAGTGGTTTTACTCTCTGTTCCATTTTAGCTCTCCTAAATCCATTCTGGTCAGTGTCTTCTCGCTTTCTTAATGATGTGGTTTCAGAGGAAAGCCTTGCCTAAATATCTTACGTGAGATTTTCAGGCTGCCTTTGGTCTAACATTTTTAGTTTGTGTAGGAAAACAAGAACACTAAAATGAAACCAAGTCATCTGAGAAAATTTTATTTAACCATTTAAAAATATTACTTGAAATGTTTTTCCTGTGTTCCATGTTTTTTGGAATATAAGGCATAGGTTTGTAGAAAGCCACCCAGTTTGAATAGGACCTTGGAAAAGCTACTGATTGTACATACATGGAACACTGAATCTCATTTTTAGCAGCTAAATATTTATGGAGTCTATTTCTTGCATCTTTTAGCACTGATCTAATAATGTAAACAAAATCTCTACTAACATTCAGAATTTGTAAATGGTTATTACATGAAATTTCTGAAAGAGTAAGGTTTCTAAGACCTGGCCAAGATATAGAATAGGGTCAAGTAATAACAAAATATTCATTAACAAGAGGCACAAAATTCTCCAAACTATCCTGAATCTATTTTCCCCCTCATTTTCTGTCCTTGAAAGGAAAGCACAAAATAAAGTAGGAAACACAATAAAACAAAAGTATAGCAATTTCCTTGACAGTAAGCCATCATAGTTTTTCCTTTGCCATCTATCATGTTTGATCCTGTAAGAGTTCGATTTTCAGGGAATTCAGGCGTTATTCCTTCCATTTTAGTCTCTTTAGGCTCTTTTACTATTCTCATCAATGCGGCAAGTTTTTTATTTACAAACTGAACAGAATTTATCTGTATCTGCACTTCCAAAATTGTCTGTGTTCAGCAGTTTCAGTATGCATTCTATATTATTGTATCTATCAGTCTTTTTGTCTTTATTTCCTGTTGTAGAGATACAATTTCTTTAGGTTCACCACATTTCTCCATACCGGCTACAGGCTTTTGCGAGTGTAAGTGTAGTGGTTCATTTTTCCTAAACAGCTTCCAGGAATCTGAAGCATTTAAAAATCTGATTCTTTCCCTAGGAAACTTTCTTACTCTTTCTCATCTGTAGAGAGAAGACATAATGATTTACATAATTTAGAAAGAAAATGCTTGCTATTTAAAGGACAGTTCTTTCATATGTTAAGCAAGATCAGTCCACTTTTATCATATTTTTCATTCCATAAAATCACAACACTGTCTTTGAGGAATTCTTTGCAAGTGGAGATACAGGAATAACAAGAGCACCTTCCACAGCTGTTGCTTGTCAATAGCATTGCTGTATCAGCAACATGCTTAAACAATCTGGGATGACAGGACATCTCTCCAGATGGGAGCCACTCCCCACTCCTTCCATGATTAAAGAGAGTGACCCCAATGTCAGCTGCCTGGGCTTCACCACCTTCTTTTAATGACAGTTTTAGGATTCCACGTTTTGGTACATGAAAGTAGATTGTTTGTGTTGGTTTAGATTGGGGTTTTTTTGTGAGGGGTGAATGGGGGAGTGGAGATAGAGGAAGGGGGCAGGGGGCTGGTTTGTGTAATCACTGTGCTCACTGGGATAACACCTTGTTCTTACTGAGAAGAACACATAAATGTGCTAGCTCAGTTATGAACTGCACTGGCAAAGAACTTTCCAAGTGCTTTTCACAAGTAATACCTTTGTGCACATCCCAGATAACACACGTGTCTGCTCAGTAGCATTCTTTCAAACACAGTTTTATATCTCCAAAATTGTAACAGTTATGACAAGTAAAGGATAATCTTTAGAAACAAACAAAAGACACACAATTGAGTGAAATCATGCAAACTTAATTCTTCTGGCTTAACTGTTGACAAGGAAGTTGATGACAAGGAACCAATGATAGGTTACACAATCCACAGACTGATACACATTCTACCACAAGCATATTGTCTGTGTTCATTGAAAACTTTCTTCTCAAACCTTGATAGGTGGTGAATTAGACACAGTAAGTTTCATCACCATGCATTGCATCATTTGCATTATTTTTTCCCAGAGAATCTTGCATTATACTAAGTACAACTTGGATTTTTTAGATGCACTTGAATTCAGTGGGGGAGAGAGCTGCATTATGTTTATAGTAGAAAATAATGCAACTTGCTAGTAGTAACTAGGCAAAGCAGCTTTTCTGAGGACCAAGTGCCCATCCTACACATGATTCTGGAGAGATTACTTCAGGATTATCTAGTTTGGTTGTGTAGCTTTAATGTTCATTAACTGTTAAGGACCACAGAGAGAAGTCAGGCATATGACTTAGATGTCTGAAATAGACACCTTATGAGTGCATGAAATCCCTCTGAACACCTTCAAAGCATCCATCCCTTGTTAATTCTAGGATCAAATGCAAGAGTATATAATTATGCAAAATGAAGAAGCTTTATTTAGAAGAACTTTCTCACTAGGCTTTTGAAGATACTTGGAATTTATATGCAAAAATTGTATCCGCTAGATTTTATGTAAAAAGTGGTGGGAAAAGATTTTGCAGATGAAGTCAGAAATGTAGCCTAAAAGCCTGTCTATCTTTTGATTTATAAATTTAGCTTCCTATTTATCCTAGTTATTTCCTACTTGGAATAAACATTGAAAATTGTCACAAAAGACAATGCAAATGTTGAGTATTTATGAACAGTAAACTGTAGTTAGATGCAAAAATATAAGTCAAATACTTGGAAAAGCCATGTAGAATTTGGCAAGTGAATAGAAAGCAACTCAAAAGATCAGCAAAACATTGCCTTACTGAAGAAGAGATTTTCTTCAGAGAGAAGAAAGAGAAATAGATGTGAATACTTGATTTTATCCCTCCCTAATTGACAAACAAATTATCTCTATACAGAAAGAGGAAAAAAACCCAACATTGATTAGATTTCTAATCTTGTGAACACTTACCTACTAAGATTTTTTTTTTCTGTTTGAGAACAAATATTTTGAAGATTACAAAGAATAAAGGACACTGGACTTGATAAAGGTTTCCAAATTAATCTCCTCTACTAGACCATTATTCTGTCACTGAGCATTTTCCCATAACTGTAGTGTTATGAAATAGAAAGCATATTTACAGCACAATCTACAAGGACCAAAATGAGACACAACTATTCTTTTGAAGATTATCTTTGCAAACTAATTGCAAACGTAATACCTCCAAGATCAAACAAAAAAAGTAAGAGCAGTTTCTCAAATCTACCCTTTCATTTCAACATCACTGGACTAGATTCAGGCTTTACTAATTGGTACATGCCTGTTATAGAAGCTGGACTAGCAGCCTCACTCCTGCAGCAGCAGGAGGAAGGGTTGCTATGTAACTAATTACAGCCATCAGCAGTGGTTCTGTTTTAAATGGTGTATGAATTAGGCAGTCTCCTAGAAGCACACACAAGTGAATTTGCCATTAACAATGAACAGCTCTGTGAAAAGAGCGCAGTATAAATTTACTTAGTCCATCCTGGGATTAGGCAGACAGCTCTACACTTATTTGGCCTCTGAAGTAAATTTCAGTGGAAAACTTAAGAGGCTTTTCTCCAGCAAAATGAATTTTGCCACATACTTGGTGCCTTATTGCAATACAGACCGTATTCCAATTCCAATTACACTAATGCAAGCTGTGAGTAAGTTCATTGTGCTCACTGGAATTACTCTAGATTTACAACAGTGTTATCTGAGATTTACACCTCTATAAATTAATCTCAAATGTGGCCACATGGTCTAGGTGGTTGTTAGCTTAATAGGAAAAATATAGTTGCATAAATAGCTGATATCTCTCATACTAATTTGGGACCACTTCAAGGCTGCTTATGTACCAAATTTTATTAATTTACTACACCAGAAACATGTCCAATTAATAAGAAGGGTAATTCACTCACTGTTCATGATTAGCAAAACTTTTCTTTGCCATCCCTACATAATATTTATCTCCCTGAAATGTTTGGTACTGTTCTTAAAATCTAAGAATGGTGGAGGTTTGTTGTATCATGGCATCTTGCTTCTAAGGCTGTTGAAGGAGCCAGCTTTTTTCACAGTGATGACCAAACAAATCTGAGCTATGGTTTAGAACTGATCTAGCAGGAAAATCACAAATTCTACGTTTTCAAGAAACATGACTAGTGGAAAAAGACTTTAATATTAATTAAAACTGTCACGTAGGTCTCTCAGTCATTCTATGTTTTATTTAGAATCCTATTTCTGTTTGGGTTCTAGAATTTTTGCAGCTACAGGAATAACTAGGACAAACCACATTTTCTTTCACATAAAATTGATTGCTTATAAAACTTCAAGGAAATTAAATATGCCCTCTATCTCTCTTCTTGCACTGTCCAGTGGGGTTTTTGCTAGCTTTTTCGCAGGAGAATTTTATATAATAGAAGTTGCAAAAAAAAAAAAATGCAAATTATGATTGTACTAAATTAAGCTGTTCTCAGCTCTATTAGTGAGCTAAGGCCAGGTTGAGTTGGTTCCCAGAGGCCTCATTGTTCACTCTTCTAGGCAATAAAATAGTTGCTCCAGAGTCATTACTGCATATGAGACAAGTCGCTGCTGCTCCCCTCAATGAGGAACCTGACCCAAGGACTTCATAGCAACAAATCATCCAGTTTCTACACAGATAATTTAACTCTTGCTCTTCTCAGTCCAACACAGTTAAACAACAGTTATCTTACTGTAAACAAGTGCTTTCCTAATCTTTCTGTGGTGTAAATGTCCTTTCTAAGAGATGACATTATGCCACCATATGGCAGAATTAGTGTGTCAGACTATACATTCTGGTTTATGATACTTTAAATTATATAATCCAAAATAAAGAAGCAATGTGCGCCAAATTCCAAACCTCTCTTTGAAAAAAAAAAAAAGGATGAATAAATTATAAGAAATAGAAAAAAGAAAAGAAAAAAGTCAGTCTAACTGAAAATGTTTAACAAGAAATGCAGATTACTCATCATCACCTTGAACACTGTATAACAACTCGCACTTGTGCAAAGTTGAGGTCTAATGTTAAACTTAGATTTTTAGGTATATAGTACTTTGTGTTTTCATAGAATAATCATATTGTGAAGCAGAAATTATTATTTCTTTCTTAAAGGGAATGAATTATTGAAATACAATGAAGTAAAGAAAATTTTTGCTTTGGTGCTTTAAAATGATGCTATTTCATTTTCTGATCTCTAGTGACAAGAAAGTATGATAAGATACAAGTGAACTTCTATTTTTTCTTTCTGTCAGTGAAGCAGTGAAACAAAAAATACTTTTATTTGTCTCAAATATACATGTGCAAACCCAAAAATATACTCTATTTAAATAAGTTAAATTATTAATCATGCCTTTTTTACCCTGAGGTAAGACATCTGGAAGGTAGAATGGAGAATTTTTTTTCCCCTTTTACACTTGTTGAAGAAAAATATGTAGAGAGAGTTCAAGGATTGAAAAATACTATTGAGTTATACTGTATTGCTTCACATTATTCTAATCTAGAGATCATTAGACCGTTCTCATTACTATTTTTCATTATTACTATTATTATTATTGTTAATTTTTATCCTGTTACTTAATTTCCAAAGTCAGCTCTACATATCTATATACATTCAGACACATTATGTTGGGGTTTTTCCTGTTTTCATACTGTTTGCAAAAATGCTAATATAGCTACATTCAAACGGCTCCAGAAAACAAGAATTAGCAAGCACCTAGCCAATGTACTGTATCCAAATGCTTAGTCTGCTTGCATATTGTAAAGCTTCCACCAATTTCCAAAACACAGATGAAGTAAAACCTTAGTCCTGGGTATTCATTCGAAAAGTGACAACTCCTGGAGGAAAAATTGCAATTGAAGTTAAACAAATGGGGCAAACAAAAGCATTAGCAAAAATTACCAAGGGCCACATAGACCCTCTCAAGATAGCTCTGGGATGTTGCAATTCTGAACAAATCACTACTATGCCACCTCATGAAAATAAACAAAACACACTGGGGCTCTTGTACCTTAATCAGGTGGGAAAGAGTTGGTATAAGACAATTAAAAAAACCACATTTGCTAGTTAAATTATAATGGTACTTACTCCAGCTTAGATGTCATCCCTCAGGTACCAAGGATTTAATTTGACTGCATAGCTTATGTTGGTTAACCTGATAGAAAAAACTGTGCTAGAAAAAAAAGTTTTTACTTAGTGAGTTAAAATATGCACATTTTTTGAAAAAAAAAAAAGTATATTATATCAGAAAGGGATTGTGATATAGATGTGATGCATGTACTTGTAAAGAACTTGAAAATGTTTAGAAAAAATAAAGTTTAAACGTAATTTTTATATCATTATTTAAATTGCAATGTCCAACATCCTTTGTGACTCTTACTTTCTACTAGAGTTATTAATTCACTTGTACAATTGCTTTCTCCCCATCTCCACAACAATGTTAATGGAATACTAAACAGATCCACAGACACTACAGAACTGGGAGGAGCTGTCATCTGCCTTGAGGGCAGGGGGGCCCTGCAGAGAGACCTCAACAAAACAGGGGGCTGGGCAATCACCATCCATATGAAATTCAGCAAGGGAACTTGCTGGGTTCTGCACCTGGATGGGGCAACCCTGGATGTACGGTTCAGAGTGGGGGATGAGATGCTGGAAAGCAGTGCCATGGAAAGGGACCTGGGGGTCTGGTCAGTGGGCAATTGAATATGTACCAGCAGTGCCCTGGCAGCCAGAAGGGCCAGCTCTGTCCTGGGGTTCATCAGCAGCTAGCCAGGGGAGGGGATTGTCCTGCTCTGCTCTGCTCTGCACTGGGACAGCCTCCCCTTGAATATTGTGTGCAGTTTTGGGTGCCACAATCTAAGATATTAAGCTATCAGAGAGTGTCCAAAAGACGACAACGGAGGTGGTGAAAAGGAGAAGCCATATGGGAAGAAGCCATATGAGGAGTGGCTGAGGTCACTTGGTCTGTTCAGCCCAGAGGAGACTGAGGGGTGACCTCATTGCAGCCTGCAACTTCCTCATGAGGGGAAGAGAACAGGAAGACACTGACCTCTTCTTTCTGGTGACCAGTGATAGGACCCATAGAAACAGCCCAAAGTTGTGTCAGAGGAGGTGCAGGTTGGATATTAGAAAAAAGTTCTTTACCCAGAGCATGGCTGGGCACTGCAATAGGCTCTCCAGGGAATTGGTCACTGCACCAGCCTGGCAGAGTTCAAGAAGCAAGCATTTGGACAATGTTCTCAGCCACATCGAGTGACTCAGGGTGTCCTGTGCAGGGCCAGGAGTTGGACTGGATGATCCTTTTGAGTCCCTTCCAACCCAGCATATTCTCCAATTCTATGATTCTGTGAATATTCCACAGATAATGTGTTGTTATTGCACCTACCTTATGGACAAGGAATTGATACTCAGAGGATGTGAGAGGTGAATTTATTATACATCTCAACTATCTAGTTATGAAACACAGTGCAATATGTACTTGATTGCTATTTGTTGTATACTTAAGGGCCTTAAGTCCTTGTGAAACATTAATCTTAGAAAATTAGGATTTTAGTTATCTTGCTGAAAATAATTAAAAGTTAGAAGGGAGTAGTTATCTGAAACTTAAATAATCGATTGCCTGTAATTTCATGTTTGCTCAGCTGCGCTTACAATGGGAAAAGACGAAAACAGTGAGCAGATCCAAAGGAACATAGACAATACAACCAGAAACCCATTCTTTGAAAAACTGGACTATCCCCAGAAATCATTTTTATTGTCATTGATAGAAAAGGTCAAGAGTTTAGGATGAGGAAGACGCTCCTTATTTCCTTCTTTTAAGACCCCTCCCCACGAAAAAGACCTCAGACTTAATTTAAGAAGTCAATCATGCATGCAATAATAGCTATTCAAGCTAATTACCATAGGAAGCGGGAGATGGGAGGGGCTGTTATTATGAATATGTATTTGTTTGAATCCTTTGCTAATAAATAGACTTTGTGATCACCTGTGATTTTGCAGCGTGTATTAGAGGATTACCTCACGCTGCTGCCCAGTGCTGAATAAATATGCACTTTCTAACTTTAAATTGGTAGAGAGTCTTTTGTCTGTCACAGTTGAGTATCGGTACTAGACCAATACTCATATTTTGGTAAATCACTTGGTATTAAAATTTTCAAGCATCCAAAAAGTTTATTTTTTGGCATGTCCAGAAATCTTGCCAGTCCTTAAAAAATTGATGGATTACCTTATGCTCAAGGTCCCTAAGGAACTACAAACTAAATATTTACCTTCCTATCTTGTACATGTACTTGCTCTGGTAGATGTTCCCAGAACAAACCTGCTATACCACACTGTGTGCAAGAAACAGATGCCAGCTGTACTGCCATCACTATCTCTTAACAAGGCAATAAGAGCAAACCTGTCATTCATACACGAGAAATTATATTTAATTTCCTCTTCTCCCTGGGGGAATTTGAATGAGGGCCTCTGAAACACTGTAGTATGCAGTAGCATGTAGTATAAAATGTACAGTAGATTCAGATGGGATATTTCATCCTTTCAAATTTAATTCAATTTATACAGAAAAATTAAAAAGAGAAATCTAGGAAGTTACAGCATAAATATGGGAGTGGGTGCAAACAGGCTTCAACACAGAGTGGCTTGACAGCATGGGTATGCTGCTGTTGTGCTTTGTCCCCATAACCCCTAGACTCATGCTGGCTCAACCCAGCTGCCAGTGGGCACCAGTAGAGCTACCTTGACAGCAATTGGTTTTATTCCTATAAACTAGTGGTTATTATACTTGCTAGAGGGGCTACATCACTGCCTAGTATTTCCTTAAAGCAGAATACATTTTTGAGAATTAAGGAATAGATCTGAGTCTCGTGGTTACGAACCATTAAATGATTGTCTATGACTGTCCAAGAGGAAGTTCTTTGCTTTTTTGTTTGCATCTGGGGCAGAAAGAGATGGAAAATTGTGAGTAGATTAACTATGTTTTCTTTAGAGTTATGAAAATGTCAAAGTCGATATGTTTAGCCACGAACAAAACAAGAGCAAGTGTCAAAAGCAGAAAATGTACATCATATGTTCAGGAGTCACTATAAAAATCAAATTCACAGGGATGATTGTTTTCATTAAGATAGTTGTTGCCAAGCATGTTACAGAATAAGAATTCATTGCACATCATGTGAACTTTCTGAGATTTCTAAGGTCCCAGCATGTGCCAAGTGCTTTCTTAGCACACACTAAGACTCAAGTTCTAGTGCACTTCCATCAGAAGGGAGAAAAAATAAAAACCAGTGACCTACTTTTGGAAACATGGTAAAACAGCTACTTAGAACTTGAGTAAACTGATCCAGCTGACCATCTCTACATATAATTGTCCTTCAGCACTGATAACTAAAGCTCTAATTCCAGTGGGGAAAGAATTCACTTGAAAATCTAGACATTGGCTTTTAAAACGTCAAAATGTAAAGCTAAAAAAGAGCCAAAAAAAAAGAAGTGAGCTTGCAAATGCTATTTTTGCTGACAGCTTTAAAGAAGAATAACAGTCCTTTTGACCTTGATAATTATCGTTTCCCTATCAGACTTTTCCTTTTTGTGCGTGTGTTTCACCAGGTTTTACAAAGTTTCGACACTAAGGAAGATAAACGACAGTGAATGGTATCAGGTGTCCTGCAGTATTTTCTGTAGTGCCCAGGGGTTCCACTTGGTTTTAGTATACTCAGCACAGAGATGGAATGTGCTAAGCATTTTATTGAATTTGTAGACAAGGTGCTGGTGCAATTATCATATGTGTAATTTGGCTTCTGGGACAAAATTTGTCAGTCAAATATCTACTCTTCCTTCTTTTTTAGTAAAGCTGAGTAGCTTTGACAGAAAGCTCCTCATTCCAATGAAAAAATATTTCAAAGTAGTTATCAAGAAAAATAATTAATGAGAATATTTTTCAATATTCGTGTCTGAGAAAAACAAAAACAAAACAAAACAAAACACAAAACAAATCAAAAAAACCCCAGCAGTATTAAAACTGTAAAAATAATAAACTGGAAAAACATATCAGACTCAATGAGAGATTGAAATGCATACATCAGCCAATAATTTATCCAAGAAGTTTCTCTGATATCTTAAACTGTGAAAATAAGATTGAAAAAAATAAAGCAAATAAATAAATAAAGTCTACTGAGTATCTGAAAGATCTTTAATGTTATGGCCACAAAGCATTCCATGGAGGTTGGGCCTCCACATTTCATAGTATATGTGCTTTTATAGATAATTTCTAGTGCTGTGTTCTCTCAAGTAACTTCTAGCTTTATTCCAAAAAGCTTTGACCTCCTATTTAACCCAGAGATCATCTTCTGCCATAGTTCAGTATATGTTCACTATATGAAATATAAACGCGAAATTTTAGGGTGTACAAATATCACTGTCTAGTTGCATTACAGGTTTGAAATTGTTACAAAAAACTTGAACTGAAAAAAATGAACACAAAAAGACTACTTATGATTAGGAAATTATTTGAGTGGTATACAGAGAGGCAAATTCCAGGGCCATATGTATGGATATAGCTGATAATTCTTAGAGGGGTCTAGCACAGTAGATGTAAACCAGTCTAAATATCACTGGTTTCATGATCCCTGTCCCAAACCAATACATTTGATAGTGTTGATGCAAATGCTTCTCTCTTAAAGTTTCTCTCTAGTTTATCTAAGGTGAAAAACTCAGAATCTTTCCCTGCAAGTAAGAATTGTATCCATTATTGAAAAAAAACCCAAGCAAACATTGACTCTTTTCTGTCAAAAGGTAAACTGTGCTTATGATTTATATATGTCTATTTAATTCAGAAGTGGATAGTCAGGATTAACTGCTGCCCTGAAATGGCTGGAAATCTCCCACAGAACTGTTTTATCAAACCAAATGCTTGATAGGTCTGAAGGTAGAAGAACTTCCATTCTTTCCTATATTGTGACCAAAAAAATTGTAGAATTGGTTTGTCAGAAAACCAGTACAAGGACTATCTGAAAGAACAGACAACAGGAAAAAACTTTTATTTTTCAGCTGATGTGTGGAAATAAGTAGACAAATATGTACTGACCTCTTGAGGGGAGGGGAAATACTTTGCTCCACTCGTCATGCTCTAAGGTTGCCATGCAAATCGTTTATGAGGTGGCAAAACTTGACAATATGAGTCCTAGGCCAGATAAGACTTTGGAAGAAAGCTGTTTTATTGTCTTGGTTGGTAGTACCTAATGACTAAGTTTCTCAAATAAGAGCAACTCTAACAGACATAAACAGAGACAGTAGCTAGGAAATTCTGAAGGTAACATGGGAATGATTGCAGTTGTGACTATCTTAATTCTGAATTCTATATAAAATCTTTTACTGTTTTCTGGTTTGTGCGTCAATATGTGATATTTATTTGATTGCAAGAAGCTAAATCCACAGTCAGTTTCAGCATCTGTAGTACAACATTCACATTCTTTCACAGACATGAGCTAGGCTCACGCCTCACTTGAAGTCATGACTGTGCGAGCTCTGAGTCACATTATATGGCAAAACTACCATTCAAGTCAATAGCACTGGGATTCATCCCACCTAACTTCTGGAATGTGATTAATCTGGCCTGGTTTGGGCATGCCAGCTTTAGGAGGAGATGAATCACCTTGAAGTTATGCCTGTTTTTCTCCACTGACTGCAAAATAAGTCTCCATAACTTTTGCAGGTGCAGATTTCTACTCTATGGATGACTAAAGTTAGGTGAGATAAACTGACAAACCTCGGTTGAGTTTCAGTAAAAGCTATGGTCAAATGAAGTACAGCCAGAAGAGGGTACAAAGACTATATTTCTGCTTTCTTAATCTTTGACAAAATTAGAGGTTTCATCAATATATCTTCTAACTAGATTTTTGAAAGAGGTATTGGAAAGCTTCTTTCAAAGAAAAGAAGAGAAAAGAAAAAAAAAAGAGAAGAAAAAAATATAATAATAGTAGAATACAATAATGTACAATAATGGTTGGGGTTTTTCAAAAACGTTGTCAGCCTTAAGTAACTGTCAGCAAGGGCTTAGAGTTCTGAAGGAGGATCAAAGTGGGTTGGCATATCGCTATTGCTTAAAATGTGTATGTTTCTAATACATCACAAGCATTCAAATTGCAGTGACTACAACATATTTAGTGCCTTACCATGATATGTAATAGGCGTTAAGTTAGACCATTTGGTTTCATTTCGGGGTTTTGATTTAGAACATTTCAGTTTGGGCATTGCCATGCTGAACATTGGTTTCTAATCTAGCTGAATTGCTTTATTCATCACACCGTAATTCTGTTTTCCGTACTGTACTTTGACCTACAGTGAGACCTTACTGAAAGAATAAAAGTTGAAGGGATTGAAGGATTCTCAATCAATTGACAGATTGCCATCACCTTCACCGTAATTTTCAATTCTTATGCATGAATCTCATGTCAGAGCATAAATATATTTATCACAAAAAATGTAACATAAATTCATTGCTAGAAGAACGCATGCATAATTGTTTAGAAATTTTGTAATATATATAAGTTGTTGCCTAGAGAAAAATGTTTTTATATAATGCATGTAGCTATGCATATGTACACATACACACAAATGCATACATATGTTTATATGACTGAAGGATGGAGGGAAACAGAGACATTTGTTAAGAATTACAAATGAATGCTTAATGTTGACAAGGCTTTACTTGTTTAAGAATCAAATCCTGGTTCCTCGAAAAGCAAATTATCAGAAAGATTGTCTTTTGCTGCTGTCATTAACAGATAGACACCCACGGCAGTTTAGCTTGGTTTCAGCATCACTCCTGGGCCACAGCTGCTTACCAGGCAATCTAAGTACCACTTGAACGCTCAGTTGCAGATTGACCTTGTGGTAATTGAGGTTATGAAAAGGCTCTTGTTCTCTAAAATCTCAAATGAACACCTCTCCCTCTGGGAGACAGCAGGATATTCAGCAATAGCAGCCCTGCTGAACCTGCGAGATTCTTTCTGCCGCTCTGGTCAGTGCTGAAGTCAGGATGAGAAACAAATGCCTGTGACGGGGTATAAGGAATGTAATGGAGTAGCAAGTCAAAATGAAATTATGTGGGCTGCAACTATTTTCCTTTAATTGTGCCCCATTCTGCCACCCCAAAAAGACCTGCTAAGTATTTGAAAAACCTATTTTTAACACTTTCTCACTGGTATCATGAATATTTTGTGTTCTTAGTCTTGATTTTGTCCATAAATAGAAGAAGAAAAAAGAAAAAAAGGAAAATTATGACATGTTAAGATCTCATTTATTTAAAGCAGAGAACTGTTTGCTGAAGTTATCAATTACTTCACTTTGCAGCATGAGCCAGCATCTGAACATCTTTGCCCATGCCAGTAATTAACATTACAGTCAATGGGAATTAATGTTGAGGCTTTCAGAGGAAATGGGGATAATTAAACTAATCACAAGAAGTACACAACAATTATTGTTATAATTTTAAATCTCAAGCCAATTAGCTATGCTAGCCACTCTCTTTGGCAAAAGCTCACTGTTTATGGTAGCTAAATATAAGATTAAAATTAGTGATGGCAGAACATCTTTTAGCTACTCAACTTAGGTCAGGACTTTTTGTTTTGATTTAAATGCTGTATACAAAATTAAGGAAAGACTCTCCAGTGGCAAAACCCTTTTCAACAACTCATTAATACTGATTGGGCCTGAATATTCTGCTGGAAATACAGAACAGGGCTACCTCCAAAGGAAGCGAAGACAGGCACAGATCCTCAACATAAGAAACTGAAAAATGAACACCATGATTTTAAGAAATGTCTTTCCTGAAGATTTTGATCCATGTAAAAAGTGTATTAATAATATGCATTAATCAGTCTTAGGTGAAATTGTCACCGTAGAGGACCAGAGCTAAGTATATTTTGTCTCAAGTGTTCTGAGTATTTTTTCCGAGTATTGCTTCAGGAAAGGTGTGATCAGATGAGAGTGGAGCTAGGGCAGTGCTGTGCTGAGCAACTTCCTGCTCCACCTTGAGACTTGTGCTCAGTCCCAGCCTCCCCCAGTTCATTTCCTGGAGGAGGGTTGGCTGTGCTTGCAGGAGCAAAAGTGTGTGAAAAATCTAGTTCACTTAAGAGATGCACACCAGGTTAACTACAAAAGGGAGCAGGTAAAACACTCTTTTTCCTCTTTTTTACTCTCATTGTTTGTCCCAGCTCCATGCAACAGGACCAAGGTGGGATTTAAGGACTGGTGATGTTCTTTGTCCTCTCGCTCCCTTTTTTTTTTTTTTTCCCTTGCCTTGTATCAGCAATGCACAGCCATCATATTGGCTTGTTAGCCAAAGTCTTTCCAGTCTAAATAGTGGGCTAGTGTCTGGAAATAAGGCAACTATACAATAAAAGCATAAGAGCTCCCTAACGTGTTCTGGTGTTCTCGTTTAGCTTTACAAGAATGTGAACATCATGTCCCCTACAAATGGGTCATGACAATCACTATCTTAGTTTAACTAACAGTCTATTTAAAGTTAATGTGTGACAAATTTTTATTGTGAATGGTAATTTCTTTAATCTGCTTTATCCTCTAGATTATATTTTCAGGCAGTTTTATAACTTTAACAAATATTTGCTTGGAAATATGTATTACTATTTGATTGAAAGCAAAATAAAATAGAGTAATTAGCAAAACAAAAATGTAAGGACCAGAGCAGTTGGATATCATGGTGCCTGGGATACAGAGAAAGTAGTTTCTCCATTACTACAGCTGCCTCCATGCAGGCAAAATATTTATCATTTCTTTTCTGCAAAATATTGCCCCATAATTTTGAATCTAGACCACAATAAGAACAACCTGAATTCCTGAATCAGGCCTTGGCAGATGTAACTTTCTTTGCCTTCTGATTTTAAAAGAAAGCATCATCTTCAACAAGCATCATCTTCTCTTTCCTCTGCCCACCCTCTCTCAAATTTTTCTGTTAATCTTTCATGAAAAATTGCTCTGGGTAGAAGTTTCTCTAAATGGAGAGCAATTTCTTGGTACATTTATGTGCATGCATTCATGTATGAAATAACACTGAAATATTTCAAGAGAACAATCACTTTTTTTCAGTTTTCTTGCAAAAACAAAAGAATTTTTGTTGTTGCATCATAATTCATATGCTGATCTGGACAGAAGTGATATTAAATCCATTCCAAGTCCACTGACAGAGGCTAGATATCCCTTGTTTTGCTGCATGTGGCCTGAGATCGGGTTTGAATACTTTACAGAAGAAGTATAAATAGCTTGTTGCACCTTAATGTCAGATATAAAGAAAATGAAGCTAGTTTTATCCAGAAATATTTTTTTTTTTATTATTACTAAGTGAAAGGGCATGTTGCACAAAGATTATTATTTTTTGGTCAAAATATTAATTTGGTTGAGTTTTTTACAATATTTCTTTATGAAGGTTAATTTTTTTCTTCTTTCTTTTTTACTGGCTCATGTTTTCTAAAAGACTTTTTTTCATTTCCTGTTAAAAAATTAACATATAATGACACATTTCATGTGTTAGCTTTTACTTTCCTTTCTGCACTGCTGCTTCGCTAAACCTTAGAGAAGCTGTGCCATTGATTTTCTAAAAAAGCTAAATGTTAATTTTTCCAAGATAGCATCTATTTTCCGTGTAAAATTTTGTTAGCTTTCTGTCAAATTTTGCTGAAATACAGCAAGCAGAATACATATTCTAGTTCTACTCTAAATTATAGCCAGGCAACTATTATCTATGAAGTGCAAAAATTGCACTTTATTGTGTTGATCAGAATCCAGCCTTCATTTCTTACATTTAAAATCCCTCTCTCCCACCTCCAAGGAATGTGTTCTATCCCAGTTCACAGAATAAACAACTTATAGATAAATATTCTCTTGCCTTTTTTTATTTGCTTCTACCATGTTCTACATCAGCATATGAAAGGGTCAGCAACATTTAGTTCTGAAGTGAAGAAGAAAAATGACCTTGTTCATTATTATAAAAAATAGTAAAAGGTTCCTCCACCACATGGTCGTGTTATCAGTTTACACACTGAAGCATGTTGCAGGAAATTATGAATGAAAAGATAATAAAATGGTTTTCCACTGTCTCAGTAAAACATGAATGCTGCCAACATTTTTGTCATCAATAATTCTCTCATAAACATGGGGATCTTCTTTCATTATGCGAGCTGTCATGCTTTATTGAACCACATAATTTCACCTAATTAAAATAAGCAGTGTGTAGTTTCCTCCCCCTTCTGTTTTTCTTAGCTGGACGAGTGCCAGTAACGATGTTTAGAGTATCCTAAGTGTACATCCTATTAAATATTCATTTTATGCACCTCTTTGCAGTCAAAAGTACAGTAACTCCTGCTGATTTCCTTTGTGTATACCAAGATGCACTCTATTTATCTTTTTTTAAATTTAATATATGATAAACAATCTAAGACTTGTAGTTAAGGAGGCTGGAAAAGGTTTAAGTTTTTTAAAATGGGCAAAAGGATAGGAGACTATGCAAAACAGTTTACTGATATCAAGTCAGCAGCATAAACCATTCAGTCTCTCATAAGTAATTAAGCTGCAAATCACTACATAATCACTCATCTGCTATTGCAGCAGGTTTCTGTTTGGGCAACTCATCTCAGCATCTCAGATAAAGTTTGTTTTTTTGCTTAAAAAAAAAAAAGAAAGAAAAAGAAAAAAAGATGGCTCCATAACTTCATGCACACAGAGAATTAAAACTAGAATTTTATTTTATCTGCCATATACCATTCAGAGCAGAAATAATAAATCTGATACCATGGTGGCAGTCACCAGTCTACATTTGGCAATATATACATAGTGGGTGCTTGCAACAGCACATGCTTTTCATTTTAAGGTGTGACATTTTTTGTTCATTTTATTGCATGAAAATGTCTTTAGGCTTAATATGGGACAGTGATGGTTTAATGAAAAGAAAATCAGAATTGGATAAATGATGAATGAAAGAATAAAAGATTGTTGAACTTGTGAACAAAAGGTAAGAAAAGTGTAGCGTAAATTTTAGAAAGGGCTTACAGTCATGACTAACATTTTCATCATAAAACTGCTTTGCTTTACACACACAGAACCATGAAAAAGAGGCAATAATGTATGCTAATAATTTCTCAGATCCTGCTATGAGTCACCTTTCTGAAGTTGTCTTTATAAATAATGTCAGAAATGTGCCATATGACAGTCATAAAACTCATGTTTTCTTCATTCTTAGGTACGATACTATTGTTCAGGAATCAAAGGGAGCTCAGATTTTCCATATTGTCACATTTCCTCCCATTTGTTCACATCCATTAACAGCTTTTAGCTTGCAACTGAATTTCATTTTCAGAAAGATTAAAACACAGATGGGTAATCAGAAAGGGAAAGCTCAGGAATATCAGAAGAATCTCTCTTTAGAATGTCAGTTATGACATGATTATCACAAGTCTTGAAGTATAGAGATTTAGGGGATTTTGAATCCAAAAGAAGATAGCTTTCAGTTTCATTAAAAAAAAAAAAAAAAAAAAAAANAAAAAAAAAAAAAAAAAAAAAAAGAAAAAAACAAACAAACAAAAAAAAAATCCAACTTGCTCACATCTTCTGTTTATATCAGGAACTTCTGTTGAGGTTCGGTCCTGTAGGAATTAAATTAGAGTCCAGCATCTGCTCAGAGATTTGAAAGATTTTATTTAAAATGGGACAGCAATACTTCCTGCATGGCTCCTATTATCATACTGAACACCTTGAGATGATTAAAACCTTATTCCTCAAGAAAATTCCCTGATAGATGTAGATGCTATTGCTTTCACTGCCATTTTACCATACAGGTGATAAGCAGAACTATATTGCCCAAAGCAACATTAGAACTCTCCAAATAGTACTTAGTCCTCAGTTTACTGTATTATGTTACACATTTACAAGAAGTTTGGGTCAATTATATTTGAGTTCCTTACCTACCTATGATACATTAAATATTATATAAGTGGTTTGTTCTGATAGTACCTATGAACCCTATTCAAACAAAATATAACGAATTATAAAATTTATATAAAATTTATTTTTAATAACTGATTGAATATGTATTTAAGTTTTAGCTCTTCCTACATTTTAAAAATGCAGAAAGTTTATGATAATTTGCCAGTGAGAAAATCTGTGAAAATTAATGGCTGCCTACTGGAACATGGATGCCATATTGTGTATCTGTAAATTACCTTTCATTGTGAAATGACACCACATTAATTTGTCCTGTATTAAAGAAAGAATAAAGTACAAATTAATTTTGAAGTATATTCCCATCTTATCTGTTGATGTCCTATTTGAGATGAAAGCTCTCTCACAAGCTAAAGATTATAGAAGAGATAAATAAACTGCTCTCTGTATGTTTATGCATTTAGTTGCTATACAGGTAAATAATAGGGTATTATATAGCTATAATTTCATTAACAATAGTCACTCTATGTTTTCATAACTCAGTCAAAATGTTATAAAATTGTTACCGTAGTTTTCTAACTGGTTTCAATAACAATATTTAGTAACTTCTTTATAGATTTTAGACTTAGATATGTAATAGAAAAGTGACTGCAAAACTATATCTGAAACACTATAAGTTATGCTACGATTTTCAAGCACTAGTAATTTTATTCAATGAGCAGGAAATTTAAGTTTAATCTCTCCATAGTAAATGCAGAGGGATTCCTTTCTACAATGGAGTAATTTGAACATCTCATATAGTTTTAAAAGTATAAGAATATAATTAAGCATATGAAACAAAGCCCAAAAATGAAAAGAACCTTTGGATCATGCTTTGTATTAGAAAGTTCCTTTACTAGAGCTGACAGAGTAAAAGGTCTTGGGTTTTTACAGTTTGCTTGTTTATTTATTTAATTAATTAATTACTTATTTTGACTTCAGCGGTTTTTTTTTTTCTTAAATTATCATTATCATAAAAAAACCCATTTAAATTATGAAAGAATTTCCAGAAAAAATATCTCTATTTATGTAATTTTAGTTATCCCCTGTAAATACATATATAAAATATCTAGTTAGCACCTTAAAGTATAAAGCTCTTGGAAAAAAAAAAAAACACAATAAAAACCAATAAGGCTTTCTATATTAAAGGGAATATTCAGAAATGAATGCAAAAAGAAAAAGAATAGTAATGCCAACAGTGAAAATTCGATATTATTCTTTCTTTTGACCAAGAATGATACCATCACAATAGCTGTGAGAGAAGATGGACACAGAAAAATTGAGTCCTTAACCAACTTTTCTCTGCTTTTGAACTCAACAAATTAATCCTGGTCAAGCAATACCTATGATTCAATTACTATTTTCTTGATCCTCCACACCCTACTGAAAGGGGGGTTTTATGTCATTCAGCTTTCTCTTAAGCCTCCTTCATTTTCTATCAGCACTTGATTTAACAATCATTCTTCAAAAACATTTTTCCAAAGCCTCTCTAGGGATTTTAACCTTGCCTTGTGGGTGAAATGATGGAATAGGAGTAATGATGTCTTATTAAAGCTAGTCCTAATAAGAACAGCTCATCCTCGCCCTGTGGTGCCCTTCAGAAACACAATGCTAATGTGATAGAGAGGCTCTTCCTAGCCTGTGATGCTAACTTGAGTGTTTGCAGTCTCCTGTTTATTTTCCCATTAAGAAATGTTCACTTATTTTTATATTGTTTTTTTCATTCTTGTTAAATATTTGCTTCTCTATTTTTTTCCCTTGGGGAAAAGGACAGAAGTGACTTAGATGTCACAGATGCAAAATAAATATGACAGTATATTGTCCAAGGCTGCATTTGGATTATAAAAAATAGTATCAAATGAGTAAGGAAGGAGTTTCCTTTCTTGTATTGTGTGGCAAAGTGACAATGTGATTTTTTCCTTACACTGTATTGCATGCAATTTTTTGTTTTTCAAAATAAAAAAAAACAACCAGCACAAGGCATTTTTGATAGTTATTTTGGTGCTGCATAAACATACCTGTGAAAAAAGGCTTACTTAGCTACTAGACGTGTTGATAACATTGATTAATGCTCATAAATGCAGTTCTTTTATTGCAGAAGGCTTTGAGGTTGGCAGGATGTAATTACCCTTTCATAAATCCATGATTATCACTCCTAGTCACTTTCTTGTCCTTAAGAATTTTGGAGATGGTTTCCAGGATTATTTATTCCATCACTTTTACAGGGATTGAGGGGATAGCTCCCAGTAGAACTGAGGATAAAAGCACTGGAGCTTCCATAAGCTTGACCCTCATCCCCACGACCATATTGTCACAATCCATCTTGGTCTCCTGTAGCTACTTTGTTGATGCCCATACTGAGGAGTGGCAGGACATAAAAGAATCAAGGAATGACTTGAGTTGCAAGAGACCTTCAAATATGATCTTGTTCCGCCTTCCACAGATGGGTCACAAATTCTGTGGGTAACCCGTTCCAATGTCTCACCAGGCTCATAAAAAAGAGATTTTTCCCTCTGTCCAGTCTAAATCTAATGTCTTTCAATTTAAAACTCTCTCCCCTTCTCCTTTCACTATGGGAAAGTCTCCATTGCTCTTTTAACCCATATTATACGTTGAAAGGCTGTAACAAGGTCTCTGTTTCTTTCCCTTCTCCAGGCTGAACAAACCCAACTCTCTAAGCATTTCTGCACAGAAGATGTGCTCTATCCATCTGATTATTTTAATGGCCTTCTCTAGACGTGCTCTAACAGATCCATTCCTTTCTTATACTGGGAACGTCAGAAATGGGTACAGGACTTCTGGCAGACTGGGGCCTCTGTGTCTCTACCCTCCACAACAGACTTATCCACTGCAGTCCCTTGTGTCTTTCCCCTGGAGCTGCTGTGTGGCCCAGATTCAACCTGCTCTGGTTCTTTACTGGATGCAGCTCCCATCCCATCATCTGCTACTGGAGTACTGACCAGGCATTTCTTTGCTGTGCTCTAGGTCTTTTACCAGCATCCACTAAACAGATGCTTGATCCTGCCTAATCAAGTGTCAGGTTGGAAAAAATCTCAAAGCACTTTTTGATCAAGAGAAGTTGTCAGTTCTTTAAGAGCAGCTAGTTTTTTTCTGGAAGTCTCAGCCTTCTGTGACTATATCCTTTTCTGAGATTCCACCAGGAGCTCATGATCTCAAAAGATATTCTCAAAAAATCCTTAAGATGTGCCTAGCAACTGCTGTGTAAGCTGCTACACCTGCTGGTTGCCCTTGATACCTGCCATCTCTGATATGGGGGTGAAATGATAGAAGACATGGAGCTCATTACAGGTAGAGGATACTGAGAAAGTCTGAAGGAAACGTGGCTTTAAAAAATTTGATCCCTGCTGCACTGGTTTCCACCTCTGTTTGTGGGGTAGTAAGTGCCACTAAAATTTCTTGAATTCTGATTTAGCTGGAACATTGACACTAGTGCTTTGGGTCCTCAAATTTATTATATATTGGGTACATGGCAGTGATGTATAGTTGATTTTGAGTACTAGAATTAATACAATATCCCATGCACCAAAAATATATAATTGTGGCACCTGTCATAGGTAGTTGGACCCTGAGATTTGGTATAAAGAGAGTTCAGGTAATCAATACAGAAGTTGCATTTTGTTTCAGTGCAGAATACTGCTAACAGCTTCCCTGCAGAACAATTAAGAGTGTGGGTCCATCATTCTGACAGACTTTTGAATCTGAAGAAGTTCCCATAGCCACACCAGTTTATGACACTTATCTTTGTTGTAGTTTGACTTAGAGGTACACAAATAAGTGCTGCAAAACCTGAGTTAGTAAGACAGTTGTTTGAGGTTTTTCTGAATATACAAAAAGTGTGAGAGAAAGGAAATGAAAAAAAAAAAATGATCACACTAAAAAGACAGGAGGAAATGGCAGTAGCATGGTCAAAGCTAAAATTGCAATAAAGGATGTAGCATATGCTTCCTTTAGGCATCTCCAGATGTGCACACGTAAGCAAGCTGTCCAAGTTTGCTTTTGTCAAGTCAAAGACATGTAGAGAGATTGTAAGGTGACAAAATGTGATTGCTTGTGTACAGGAAAGTTAAACAGCTCCCTAGCTTTTATTAAAAGTTTACATCTCATCTCCATCACCTTTGAATGGTAACTAGCTCATAACTAGTCTGTTCCACTTTAAATGTCTGTATATCAGAGTTCAAAATCTTACCTCGACTGTTGTTTATGTCTTGGCTGAAACTATTGGTGACAGAAGTATCATCGAGGTTCTATTGTAAAAAAAACTTAGTGCATTTTTTGACTACATTAAACCTAAGGTTTGGGTTAATTCCTATTTTTTTTTTCTTACTCTGTAGTTTTATTTTGTTTTAAAAGCATTTTATATAATGGGCAGACAGTCTGAGCTAAATGTTTCATTACTTAAAACTATTTCTAATATAAAGTTTTGCTCAATAAATTTCCTATCTCCTCCCTCACTTCCCCCAGTTTTCAAAAAGATAAATCCACAGGAGCTTCAAAAATACTATCTTGATATGTAGAATTAAAATTCTTTCCTGTATATGCTCCCAGTGTGTGGCAAACCTGTCTTTTGTAAGCTCCCTAGGTGACCTGAATGTTTTTCCTTGTTTTTCATGTGCCATGTTAGATTTAAGATTCTATAGAATGCTAGCAGATGGAGTTAACACATGGTTTGATACTTCTTTTACTGGGTATTTATGAACTATTTATACCTAAAATTGTGTCAAATAAAGTTAATTAAACAGAAATGCTGTGTTATCCCAGGTATTTCTCAGTATATTTGAAATAAATATTGTATACTGTGTGTTGAAGCTGAGAGCACGTTGTAAATCTTACATGTATTTGGAGAGCAGTCTAGCACACTGGAAGCACAGAAACTAGAAGAACACATTTTTTAGTTTCCATATCTCAAGAATAAACAATCAGATTGTTGGGTGACAGTTTCATTTGTGTTTATCATTATAGTTTTTTGAAGGGGACAGAGGTTGGAGGAGAATAGTGGATTCAAGACTTGTTTTGTAAAAATTTCCAGTACTTCTCGGTGTGACTAATTTGTCTCACTTAGTCATTGTCACTTACCGCTCTCCAGAGAGAAACCTACTGAAAGAATTGCAGTGTGGAGAGCCATAAAACTTTGTCAAATGGTCTCATGAAAAGGAAAAATATGTTTTTTGAGCTATACAAGTTTCAGATGAATAGATAGCACATGCATCTTGGATTGACTGGCATGTCTTTGAAGTAAGTGCAAGAAATCTGATCCTCCTCGTTTATCATCCTTGTATAAAATGGGCTTCATCTAGAATGCCCCAATCAGTGTGATATGCAACAAAATACAGCTATATGTCTACATACACATATTCAAAAGAACTTATTCCTAAACTTAGAGATTATCAAAATGTTCTGAATTTTTTTTCCAGGTACATTGTGCATTCTGAAATCCAAGAATTATTTAGGTTTGATTTGAGTCCAACATCCATTGAAGTTACAGAATTAAGCTGTAAGTTTAAGTTACTCTGCATTGGTGTGACCTCAAGTGCTGTGTGCAGTTTTGTTCTCCACAACGTAAGATATAAAGCTATGAGAAAGTGTCCAAAGGAGGGCAACAAAGATGGTGAAGGGCCTTGAGGTGAAGCTGCATGAGCAGGGGCTGAGGGCACTTGGGCTGTTCAGCCTGAAGAAAAGGAGACTGAGGAGAGACCTCATTGGAGTCTACAACTTCCTTGCAAGGAGAAGAGGAGGGGCAGACACTGATTTCTGTAGTGACCCATGGAAATGGCCTAAAGTTGTGTAAGGGAAGGTTTGGGTTGGGTATCAGGAAAACATTCTTCACCCACAGGCTCCCCAGAGAAGTGCTCACAGCACTAGACTGACAGAATTCAAGAAGCCTTTGGACAATGTGTTTGGGCACATGGTCTGACTCTTGGGGATGGCGCTGTGCAGGGCCAGGAGCTGGACTCAGTAATCCTCGTGGGTGCCATCCAACTCAGCTTTTTCTGTTATCCTGTGATTCTGTGACTTCTTGAAAAAAGTGATTGTTGTTTATTTCTTTATTCAAACCATATTCTTCATAAAAGAAAAAAATAATTAACAAACAATGCTTAATTTTCAAATGTAATTTCTTTAAAGAGTAGTATTTTTTTGTTTGATTTTTTTTAATCCACGTTGTATTAAATATTGAAAACATAAGTAGCATAACTAGAGCTTTATTCCTGCAGGTGAACAGTATTCAAGCTATGCATTCAAAGAGAGCAACTGCTCCTAGTAACAGAGTTTTAACAGTAGTTATAATACTCAACTCCACAACACCCATGACTATTTCCATGTATACTATCATTGGTTCAGTCACATAAGCTTCCTCTGAATGACAGAAAAGACATATGAGTGGCAGCAAAGAGATGTGATCACATTTTTATGTCACACTTTCAGGTCATTCAGCTTGATCTCTTGGTTGAATTGACTCAAATAAAACTAACTCTAGTTATCTATAATCACACTTCTCCTTGCACTCCTTGCACAGCTGCCCTCGTGCAGCTCCCTGAGAATAAGGAGTCAGGTCTGACTAGTTAAGAGCAGCTGGCCTTTGCTCTCAAATACCTTGTGTAAAGTGCTCTCCCTTCCTTATTATCAAGCTGGAGGAAGGAAAGGTCAAACCCTGGAAAGCCTGATTACTCTGGCAAAAGAATATCTTGTAGTCTTTTTATACAAAAAATATTTTTTTTCTCAGAAGAAGCAAAATTACTTCGTTGGCAATAGCTGATTTGACAAAAGATGTTTTCTTTGCAAAACATAAACATGCAAAAATAAAAATTTAAATTATAAATAATCTATATTTATACAGGTTATATAGAAAAAAGTCTACAAACTGGGTATCCAGCAAGTTTTCTTACTGCTGCAGAAGCCAGTCTGCCAAAATAAAGTCATGTTCAGATCCAGAAAATCATATAAGAGTGTAAAACACAACTGAAGAAGAATTTTGGCATCCAAGTTTAAAACAAAAAAATTTAAGAAAATGAGAATTAGTCAACTTTGTTCAGTTTATACTGTTTGTCTGCATAGCCCCATTTGTGGTTCAAAACTGTGAGCGTATGTAGAAGTTTTCTTCTTTAAGAATTTTAGTTGCTTAATTCCTGCCCACATCCCTTAAGGTATGAAGATGAAACTGGCTGGTATGGGAATGCTCTCTTGCTCTGAGACTGCAGAAGTAGGTCTGATCACTTCTGAAGGACACTATCAGGACTAACCACCCCAAAAAGGATTTATTTCTATCATAGAAGACAAGCAAAAGGATACTCTCATCCAGACCTGGATATGCTGCTCTCCCTAGACTGAGGGGAATTCTGGACTCCCTTTTTACTAATCTAGAAAGAGGACTTCAATCATCAGGTAACCATTTATGTAGGATTCATCACAAATGTGGAAAATTTCACTACCTTTCTGAAAGTATGGTTTTGTCTTATTGTTTTCTTCTGTGCTGTTATTCAGATTTCAATCTGGGTTGACTTCTGAGTACATAGGGATGGAAGGGGAGTGAACAGGTGTTGTGCATTATTTTGCTAAGTTATTAGCACTCTCATTGTAGTCCCTGTTTCAAACTCTATTTCTATTTTCAGTGTTTAATTTCATTCCTACTGAGAAAAACACTAAAAATGCAGACTTAATCACTAAAAACTGTGTTACTAACCTGCTAGACATTTTAGAGAACCTTAATTTAAAACTGAACTGTGTGGCACATAGTTACCAAGCTCCATAAAAGAAGGGAGGGAGTGGGTTTATACATGTTTAAAATCCTGATGACCTGAAGCTGCTGTGCTTACTTAAACAAGGAAGAGTGTCATGCTTCCTTTGGAAAGCTGTTCTGCCTCACTGAAGGCCATGGTCTTGCAGGTCTTAAGTGTTTTTTTTTTTTTCCTTCGGCATGTTCCAGCTTTCTGGAACATATTTCATATTTCTCTATAATATGAGATGTCTGCCTTTTAAAAATCTCAGCCCCATTTGATGAAACAGATGAAGAATATTTTTACCAGTATTTTCATTGTAACTAGCAGCATTTTTAAATGCTCTTACTGTTGGAATTTCAAAAAACAGTTGTTCTGCACAGACCAATAAATCATGTGAATGTAATATCTCCCATTCCAAAGACTACTATAATCTACCAAGCCTTTGACCTGTTCTAAGCAACTCTGACACGTCTGAGTGAGAGCAATTTATCAGTCTGAGACTGTCCTGAATTTCAACATCTAAAATTGTCAGTCATAACAAATGTAGGGTAAAAAGATGTGTTCAGTGATTAGGACACTCCTATGCCAAGTGAAAGATGACAGTCTGCATGCCTTCAGATTAAGAAGTATGTTGAACCATGTTCAATATTTTCCTGCAAAACCTTTTTGAGCAGTATTAAAAAAAATAAAAAAATAATAAAAAAAAGAAAGTGGTGTAATATCTTTTTCTTTAGTAGCTGCTGAGTCAGCCTTTTGAAGGGACATTCTGAATACTCAGTGAGGAAAATTCTCTTCAACTCCATGAATGCTGCTGGGGTTTGGAGAGGAACACCATTTCCTGTATATCTCTGTGGCAAACACCTGTAAAGTCAAAAATACTATGGATGATACTGCATAGACCCTGTTGAAACACCTATGGATATAACTGTGTCCAGCCTTTGTAAAAAGTCTACAGACACCCAAGGAGCTTTTGATCACACTGAAGGACGCTTAGGTTCCAATATGGCTGTTAACGTAAATAAAATATACATTTTTTCTTATACGACTATCTGGACCTCTAAATTCTAGAGAGGTTAAATCTAGTTTGTATTAGTAAGAAAGCATGTTATTCTGAAAATATTATTCATTATATGAGTTTATCTGCTTTTTAATGCAAATGATTCTTTGGCTTCAGTTTTTCTAGTGTTTATTAAATTAAAGGGAAACTTCTATACATGTTAAAAATATGAATCTCTTTAAGAAAATCTACTTCAGAATTTCAGCTCTAGACCTGAAGAGCAAATCGCTGATCCTGCATTGATTCTATGTTTTTTTTGTGTCAAATACCTTTTTCTAGTGCTGTGTTTTCCTGGCTGTCCATCAGTAGTGTCATATAAAACGAACGGCAGAAATTGAATGGAAAACTCTGAACAAAGCCCACAACGCTCGAGGGACCTCCTGTTTCCAGTCTTCAGTCACTCCCTTCATGCAGTGAATTGCAATGACCTATTACATTGAAAAATCTCTCAGTCCTTTCTAGTTTTGATGGAGAAACTTTATTCTTAAGTTCACCTAATGTAAATTTTGAAACTGTGTATTGAATGTGTTATGCATATGTAATTAACAATTCCTGTCTGCAAAGAAAATAATGTTTTTTATTACCCATTTCTAGATCTTAAAATTTTAAAAAATGAAGCTTTTGTTTGAAGAAAAAATATTCATCTGTTATTTTCTTCATCAGGAGGAATATTGCCTTGAAACAAGGCAATTCACATTCTTATGAACATCTGAGAGAATTTTCTATATATGGAAATATATGGAACAGATATGTTCATGGTACTTTAGAGTGTAGGTACTTTTTTGTGTTGCTTTACGTATGTATATGCATTATAAATAAAAATCTGTGGTAATGTTATGCATTTAATAATTTTACAAGCAACCTGATGTGACCATCATCATTCTATCCAAAGTCCACAGGTTAGGTCATATTTCCTGATCCATTTGACCTTACTAAGTGCTTTATCAAAAGTGACTGCTTAGCCATTTGTTGAAAAGAAATCAATAAAAATAAAGTGAATGTTTGTGTTAGGAGAGCTTTTGCAGCATTATTTTTTTTCATCAGGGGAATAAAAAAAAAAAAAGTTAAAATAAAAGAACTTCATTACAGGGAGAGTGTTATTTCTAAAAGAGCTTAAGCTTTCAGAAAACCCCAAACCTTTTCAGTAGCTATTAAAGCTTGTTGTTTGCTTACAGAAATTCAACATAATGCCAGTATGATACTGCCAGACTATGTAGTAATAAATAGACCTTCTAATAGGCTTGAACTCCAGGCTTACAGTTCTGTAGAGATTGGAAGGGTCCTAGGGGTCAGAAATTCATTATGTGTCTAGGAAACACCAAAGAAAAAAAAATTAGGACTACATTACTAGGAAGAGTACTAATCCAGCCAAATCCCTAAGTGCTGCTATAAAAATGCTGTTGTGTATGCGCTACAGTGATTTTCTTGATCATGGAGAAAAATTAAAAACGTTTTCATGGATAAAACCTAAGAACAAATAAAACCTTGACTACTGTGGATTAGGGGAAACTATTATCTTTCATTTCTTTGATTCAGGTGTTGAGTGAGACCTTTTTTACATATGACAGTGTAAAGACCCATGCAATCTTTTTGAAATTGTCACAGATGGAATATCCAGTATCTTAATATTTTCTTTTCACAATAATTCTATCTACATCTATTTTATATCATTCAACTCCCACTGCTGAGGTCAGAAAAATGCAGACTCCCAAATTAAGTGAATCACCAACAATACATTAGACAAAAAACAAGTATTTACAACTCTTCCCCTTCTTTCTACATGTCAGGAAATGCACTTCACATTCTTGAGTTTGCATGCCATAAGGCATGTCAAAAATTTAAATTTAAACTGTGACAGGTAAATACCAAACAAAATCATGTTTAATAATTGGTCCTCACAGAAGATTTTGAATGGGAAGAGTTTTTGTGTTTCAAATACAAGTATTGGTTTTGAATGAGGAAGTGGTAGCAAAAAGAAAAAGTGCTCAGAACTGCAGGAATATTCTTGGCAAATACAAATCTTACATTCTTCCTTGGTTATTCATTAATGATCATGATCAGATAAATAAGTTTTAGATAAATCTTAGGTCAAAATTCCCACAGTCGTTCCCACATTATTTTTTTAACCTATGTTAGTCACTTACTGTATGCAGCTAAATTTATCTGAACACTCAGAATTGATAAAACAATTAAAGGTAAATTTAAATGTAGCATTACCTAATTATGAATAATTGACTGTACAATCTTAATAATTTGTATTTATAGTATTGTTTTTCTTTTAGTAAAGTGTTTTTGAACATTTCTGAGAGGAAAATGAAACAGAAGAGATCATACAAGTCTTGTCACATTTTTCAAGCTACTGATTTGTGTGAGAGTATTCCTGCAAAATGCAAAGCCATGGTCAAGTAAACTTTT
The DNA here is from genome assembly GCA_013398595.1 of Tychaedon coryphoeus. Classification (NCBI taxonomy): domain Eukaryota; kingdom Metazoa; phylum Chordata; class Aves; order Passeriformes; family Muscicapidae; genus Tychaedon; species Tychaedon coryphoeus. The sequence continues at coordinate 72,489 of WBND01001235.1, read as the reverse complement.
CAAATGATTTACAGATGTGGGAATAACAAGTACTGTCACCATTACCAGGAGTGTTCAATGTTAGTGTGCTGAATTATGTAATGACATCAATTAGAAAAGTGTGCTTAGATATGTTCTAATTTATTGTCCTTATTTTATCAATCTAGATTACGCAGAAAAAAATATATTTACAACTTTAAGACTGCATTTTTGTATGATCAACTATCATATTTTCTTGACAGAAACATAGTCAAATTTAAAATGTGCTTTATTCTTTTTAAAGTGTGCTTTGCATGAGAGTTCTACTTGTCAATCACCATATTGACAAATCTAAAAAAACTTTAAATCCAACCTGTAGTTTAAAATGCAAGGTCTCATTTTACATGTTTAACTCTCAGTAATGAGGGACCTACCTGAGACTCTTCAGCAGCCTAAGAATTGAGATGTAAATTGGTTTTGTAACGCAGTAATGTTATAATCAATAAGGGTTTCTCAGTCCTTAATTTCGGCTGATACTTGCTGGCGCTGATGCAGCAGAGTTGCTTCTAATAAAGTAGCAATCAACATTCAGATTTTAAAAAGTGTTGAGACAGTGAGATTACAAGCCAGTAAAGGTTCGTTCATTCTGTTCCTGCATTTTATTGCTAGTAACGTCAATGCCATCATGCTGTCCCCCAAGATATGACATTCTATTTGCAACCAAAGCATGTAAACTAGAAGCTATATATGCAGTATATCTTATCAATGGGTATGGTATATGCTATGTCTGTTCTTGCAAGAGAACATTTGCAAATTGTATAACTGGGCATATCTGACTAATCCTCCACACTCATAATTGTCTGATAATGAAGAAGGATGAACTTTTAAAAACTTTTTTTTATTATCTCCATTTATAGTCACATATCATTTTACGATGCTTCTTACTTCTTCATGCATTTTCAAGAGGGCTGCTTGGTACAAATCCTGCTTACAAGTGCATGAAGAGCTGTTCTTATAAGGCTATGTATTTCTTACTGTCTAGAAGAACTAAGATAGCATATGATGGTATGTGAATTTCAAAGGTCTTCAAAAGTATACGATAACTATTATCAACTATCTAAGACAGAGTGAAAAGAATAAAGTAGGTATCTATTAAAGGCCTTCAAGACATACCACTTGATTAGGGCAAAAGCTTCACAGAGACCCAAGATGGACAATGGTCACAAGTTCCTCGGATTTAATTTTGGTCTATTTGAATATGTCAGAGGTTAATTGTCCAATTATAGCTTCAGGTAATTAAGTCATATTTCCCCAGTTTGCTTTCCCTTCCCTGATTCACTTTTGTGTGTACTTTTTGGGGCCTGAGAAAGTGTCCTTGGGTCTCAGGCCTGGAAGGATTGTTTTGTCTGACAAAGATGTGAAGAGAGTTTGCCAACACTCTATGTGGAGTTCAGAGTTATACACTAATGCAGTACAGGATGGGAAAAATATAAATGCTAAAAACGTAAGACATCAAATTAAGTTCCTTATTTTATGCATTTCACTGAATATATGAAAGATTAAAGTAACTGTCCACTATTCAAAAGGAAGTACACGATGAACAGGTTTGCACTGTACCATATGAAACAAAAAGAAAATTTCTGCTGCTGACTTAATTTCCTTCTAAAAATCCGTGACATTTTCTTTCCATTTTAGTAATTTTCCACAATTCAGAATCCTTGAAGTTCACAAGATATAAATCAAACACAACCAATAGAAGAATACATCTAGGACATCTTAGATAAATGTTGTTTTGTTCTTTTTTTCTGAAAACCAGAAAGACTTACTTAGATTTGAAAGAGTTCCATGTACTAACATGCAGTTCTAACATAGAGTTCTAACTCTGTATAAGCTGAAAGTTTTCAAGAGTGGAGTAGAGGCAGAAAGTATGTAACACATTTTTATTGAGTAAGGTATTACACTAAATACACAGCTTAATATGCAAACTTAATGAGCTATCAACACCCACATCTACATTTAGAGAAAAATCAATAAATCTAAATATCTCCAAGGGATAATTGTTCTGTTGGAATTTAGTGTTCTTTGTGTAATCTTCAGTACTTGTGTTCTGTTAGTTAAGAGTAGTGTTTGATTTCAACAGCAACACTGAGCTTGTATTGTAAGATCTCAATACCTGATCCTGCAATATGATCCTCATGGGAAAGGAAAAAAGAGGCAAAAAAGAAAAGGTGATTTTGATTCCTCAGTGAACCTGACTGAAGGCAGTAGCTCAATGTAGGTGCAAAGGCACATCTATACAGACAAGAAATATATTACTCTATGTCACTAGGAGATGAAAAGCCATCTAAAACAAAAAAAACCTGAATATGAGGTAGTGTATTATACAGAAACCCTCAACTGTTTCAGTAAAAAATAAAAAATATTAAGTTCTTTCTCATCTTCCTATATGCAAAGAACAGGAGTTAATGAGTTGGCATTTTCATCCCTATAATTCCAGAATTTTTGTACTATTAGTTAGGCAGAGTATGGTTCATGAAAAATATATTAATGTATGACATCAAAGATTTCTTTATTGTATTTCATATTTAAACATATTTAAATGCCCAACAAGTAATCTGTTAAAAAGTTATTTTTTCTCACAATATGGACACCTGTAGAAATAGCTATCATTTTATATATTTGTTTCTGATTATGCAAAAAAGGTCATTGTATTTCTTATTGATTATTATAAATAGCTTATTGTCTCTGATGACAATGAAAAGTTTTTTAGGTCCAATTTTGAAACAGGGAAATAATTTTCAAGAAACTTCTATAGAATGTACAGTATAAAAAAACACTTCAGACTTGTGAAATCAAAGTGGGAGATACTTACTATCTATGTGGATTCCCGCTTATTGCTCTTCAATTTTATTCTTTGCCATTCTCTCTGTTTGCATCACATCTCAATTTAGCATCATCCGTGAGTTTCATTATTATGATATCTGAATTTCTTTTAAATTATTAATAAAGATATCAGATAAAGAAGGAGGCTGGAATACCCTACACTAGTATGCCTCTAGACATCTCTCCTTATCTGATAAGTTGTCGTTCATCATTAACTACTGTTTATGGCTATTGAGCTTCTTTTCATGCTGCATCATACGGTTCGTATCCAAGGAAATTCAATTTTTCAGAGTAATATTTCACAAGACTCTCAACCAAATGCTTTGCAAAGATGCAGATGCATTGTTTGCAGACCTTCATTTCCTTCAGTCACTCATTGTATTTCACCTTCCAGAATGTTCAAGTTTCGCCTGTAAAAGTTCAATGTTTATTAGAAAAAAAATGACTATTTTTCATGCTTTCCTAAAAAGTCTCATATCTATAATTCACTTTTAAATTTATTATTTTTATAATATAATTTTCTCTTACTCTAACCAAAAAGATTCAGCTACTTAAAAATAAAATGGTGGTTTTAGTTTAATTTACAGAACATTAGATATCCCCTCGAATACTGAAAGCCAGATGATATTTGCATTTGTAAGACTATTTATTTGTATATAAGCTGTGTATGTAACTTCGTAACATTGTCAGACTTCTTTATGTAATGACACTGGAGTTAAATAGATGATCATGTGGACTGTCATCTAACATCCTGCTTTTACCTTTATGCTCCTCTTGAAAGACATTTTGAAAAAAATAATTCCTTTGTATTATTCAAAAATGAGTATGAGCTCATTTTGTAGAAACTAAAACTAGGTTCAAGGTCATAGTACTGTTTAAACAGAATTCACAGTAAAGACTGAGTACAGTGGAAACTTCAAGTATTCTCTCTTTGTGTTGTTTTTTTAACCAACAGCGGATGTTTTTGTTTCACATTAATCGAATACAATGGATATCTTTGTGAAATCCACAAAAGGAAATAGTATTTATTATAAAAATAAATTATTAAAAGAAAAGAAGGAAAAGTGAGAAGAACATAATTTTATTATCTTATTGCAACAGTGATCCTTCTACTTGCCAGTTCAAACAGGCTATACAAGCATGGAGATCAAGTTATTCCTACTCAGCTATATATTTCATACCTAAATTAGGAGCCTAGTCAGCTTGATTTCCCATTCTAGTCAACAGAAATAGGTAGAGAGAAGCTACTTTTATCTTACATGTGATCTGAACTGCTTTTTCAATGTGCTTATCTCTCTCCACTGACCTGAAAGGGAGTCTTAAGCTGACTGGCTGGACAGTTGCCTTTCATGGTCAGACAGGAATATTTTCTAATCTTTTATGTCTTTTGCCCTGATGAACCATCAGGCTTTTAAGAGAGGTGCCTGAGGCCCATGCACAGTGCCCAGTGAAGGTAATGCAGGGATGCCAGGTACTGGTCTTCCCCTTTACTTCTGACCTTGGGTTGCTTGGGCTCCAATTCAGAGCGCACCTCCTGTCTGGAGGCAGACCCCTTCTTGTTCTAGTCATAGTATTTGCTACTCATTTCTCATAACTAAAAATCAAAATTCCTTTGATTAGTATAAAAATGAGCCCTTTTATTTTATCTGGGAAACTGCCCACTGGAGACTGGAGCAGCAGTTTTCTTGGAAGAACTCATTTTTGTGATTGTTTTTCCTTGCAAGTCACATGCCTCGAGGGTCATGGAAGATTTTCCATCCTACTACTTCATGTCATCTCTGTAGTCCCACAGGTAAAACCACAGGATGGCCTGTTGTGTACCCACTATAGTCTCTCCCTTGCTCAGAGGATCACTTACTGAGTTACTGCTTCATACAGGTGAAGAGCAGAATTTTTTCCACTTCAACTTGCTAGACCATTTTCTCCACATTCAAAATGAAGGAGGAAGACAGATTTTATCTGCATTACCAGAGTAGGATAGCAAATTCATCCACTGTTTGTCCGTGTCTATCTTTCCAGTTCATTACTGCTAAGGAGCTGGCATTGGCGATGGTGAACTCCCTACAAACTCTTGACACATGGCACAATAAGAAACGGATATTTTAACTACAACATATGTAATGTTCAATTAGCCAGAGCCCTTCACACTTTTGCAGCAATACTTCATCATTTCATTTGTCCTTTTGTAAATTTTATTTCTGTTTTTACATTTCTGTGGAGCACCATCTTTCCTTTGGCATAATACGTAGTGGCAGAAAAGTTAATATCTGAGATGGAAATGTTGTGTTCAAAAGTGCTTTTGAAATGAATGCACAGTTGCTGAACCTCACAGCTTGTTGGTTTTGGAGAACTTCTTTAGGGGGCTACTGTGGATAGGAAAAGCAGCATAGAGAGCAGGGAAGTGACAATAACAGCAGTTTCTCTTCTAATTTCCAGTTGTGGGTAAGCACTTTTGATAATTACCAGCAAAGTGGAAAACCCAGCTGGAATTCTGAGCATTTTCTTTTTTTGTACTTTATTAAATTGCTATGTTTCCTCTAGGTTTTTCTGGCATTAGGCATAACAGGAGAAAGCGAAAGGACAGAAGTGAAAATTGCCACAGCAGGATGCCCAAAGTTGCGTTCCTTAATCTTTATCTGGACACCCAACTAAAAGCGAAATGATGTTGAAAGGTGTTAAGAATTTTTAAGCTCTCTATAACTGCTATAACTTTAATAAATGAGAAGCAGCCCTGAAAATCAGACTGTTGAGTTTCCTTGCTTTTAAAATATAGTTTTGTAGTTTCTAATACATAGATTTATACAATTGTGATCAGCTTCTTTTGATTCCTTGTATTTAGTTTAAATCTTACTTAATTTTCTTTTTTTCTTAATGTTAAGCTTCTATTACAACAATAAAAATCTTGAGCAGAATGTAAATAATAGTTACTTAGTAAACATAATTAGTTTATTGTAATTACCACTGAGGCAGAGATAAGAATATATTAACTAATGTAAAAGCTTAGACAGTTGTCAGAACAAAGGTCAGCAATGCAGCATACATAATGAGTGTTTTAAAAGAGTTTCATGTAGATTGCCAAAAAGTGTAGTTTTTACTATAAGAACTAGTCTTTACAAGCGTGATCAGTATTAACTTAATGAGGGTCTCCTCATTTTTTGTGTTTATACTATTCACTTGCCTAAACACATTTGTAATGAGCCTGCATTAGTCATAATCACTTACTAGTGAAAAGCTATGCTTTGTCCCATAACATTTCTTTAAGGTTAATTGCATGGTTACAAACAGTTTTTCAAGTCTTGATATTCCCTTGACACCAAGACTAAGAGAATAATGCTTCATAAAATATCTTTGGGAATCTTACACAAAATGAGAGCTCTGTCCAGTTATGCTATGGAATCAAATATTCAGAATATGTAGATAGTTAGAAGATATTGCAACAGAATTCATCTATAGCTCAGAAACTATATCATACTTGCACCATTGGAATGAAAATATGTTTAGTGACTTATGGTCCTGTATGGTCACATTTTTATTTAATCAAAAAGGTACAAAAAAGCAGGAGAGTGGAACGTTACATGGTGATCAATCAGTACGTCTCTTAGTCCCACTTAGATTTGCAGCAGCTGCTGATGAAGACAGTCTAGAAACCATTCACCAGGCTGGCTGGTAGCTTGAAACTTCAAAAGAAAATTATGTTCAATGACTTTTTCCTCCACTAAGTTAGCTATTCTGCCAAGTTAAAAACCCCATGGATGTCTTTGTTGCGACACTATGGCTTAGAATGAACTCTAAAACCTCCAGACTGTACTGCAATTGAGCTAAGTAAGAGGGAGGAGTCTCTGTTGGAAAAATTTGTTAGGTTTATCAGACTTGGCTAGGAATGCTGGGGAATTGCTTAACTTTTGGGACATTTGTTGCTTCATCTTTCATGATAAAAATCCTTTTACTAGTAAGGGTATTGAGTAATTTTAAAAAATTGTGTAATAATTTTTTTATTTGAAAGAGTATCAGATGTCAGGTGACATGAGGATACCCTTGGCACCACCAGTGGACCCAGTACCAGCTGGACAGATTCAGGAGTTTACTTTTTATTAACAGGGAAAAGTGAGTAATATATTTGTAAAGAAGGTTAGACTTTCACTGCATTTTTTATTTCTGACAATTTCCTCCTAGTGCACTTTCAGCTAAGCAGCTTTTTTTTTCTTTTTTAATCTCAGAATAAAAATTTTTAAAAAAACCAACCCTACAAAGCAAATAAAAAATCCCCCAACATTTAAAAGCAAAAAGCAACCCAAAATCTCAGCAGTGTTAAAATAAATTCCCTGATTATTGGCTGCAATAAAATCAAACAACATTGAGAGTCTTGTGGGTACTAAACATACTGCAGAGCATGACAGCTTGAGCTCATCTTATATTCAGTGAAGTCTGCACAAATGTCACTAATATTCCAAAAGCATTCAGCTGTTACTTTTGCCCAACACTCACATTTTCATATTTATTGTAATTCCAAACAATGAAGGAAAGAGAGAATCAATATCTGAAGGACTTAAAAATATGGAGTGAGGATAGGTGAAATTTTTAGGTTAAACTTAGAATCCTTTTGAAAACTGTGTTCCAATTTTATAGTAGCTCTCACCCTGTGAGAAACATGGTTTTCACTGCTAAAAGTGGTTTTCTGCATTGCATAATTTTTTCCTCTCCTCCCAAAAGCAAGGAAAAATATTTAATATTCAACATTAAAATAGCGCTTCTTTTTTCTTCTTACTTTTACATAATCTAAATTCATAAAAGAACTAATATTGAAAACAAAATACCAATGTATTCTCCTACTCCATGTTAAGTAATTTTTCTGGTAAGACTCACATTACTGCAGCAGACTATCAGTGCTTAACAGCCAGGTTTGACAGAGAGTCTGATGAGTAAGATGACTTTATTTTATGCATCTTTTTAGAGAAAAAAGATTAAAATGTTTGCCTTTGAATGGATGAGCATGAAAGGGTAAAATGCTTATTTTCCCTTGTTTTGTGCAATTCTAAATAATGGTTGGAATAGTGATTCCTCTTAAGATGGGAAAATACATATATACCTCTGAAAAGGGTATTTAATTTTCAGTATTTCTTCTTAGACCATACAGGATCTATTCTGAAACAGTTCTCTAGATAGTAGTCAATAAATATTTTTGTATTAATTTCTTAATACATTAAGCCCGAGATTGTTTCTTGTTCAAAGTTCTACAATGAATCATGAATTAAAAATATGCCTAGATGTCCTTCTAAACATTTTGTTGTTCCATCTTTCATGTAGATGAATTTAATACCTGTTTTCCCATGAGCATTTTATTTTGTTGTATAATTCTCACAGAAAGCACATTTTATGGCATGTTATGTCATGACAGAGCAGTTATGAATCAAAATTATAATGCATATAGTATGGCCCAAGACTTCTTGAAATTCTTCACTGGGCAGAAAAAATAAAAGTTTTAGTTTATTGTTTATTTTTTCCCAGTCTATTTCTACAGAAGAATATAAAGGAGGTGCAACAAGACATAAGGATTTTCAAGCCTTTTCTAGGCTGTTTCAGTAGGAGAATAACTTTGAGAACTATTGCTCAGACTTTCAATGATATCTCAAGCACATCATTACTCAATTACTGAGTCATGCCAGAAAGACAGAATTAACCAGAAGCTATTTTTTATGGCTCAGGAATGTAGAAACTCCCAAGGTGAAATTTTCTAGTTGGGACACATCCACATATGTATTTTAGGAATTTTATTCTTTTTATGCAAATTCAACTTAAGAATTCAGTGGAAAAAATTGTACCACATAATCACAATGAAAAAATTGTGGACATGCTGTGTTACTGCTCTTCATAATATGCCTTCACATTGCACAATATAATACTAAATTTTGGTCCTGATGAGTTCCTCAGAATTCTGAGCCGTATCTTCAATGTGCTAAAAATTCCACAAATAGGAAAAAGTATGTAGAAAAAGTCACTGGACAAAGAGGAATCTTTATTTTTTATGAAAGATATTTTAAACAGTCTAATGCTAGGAAGAACCTAGAATTCATATCCTAAACAGTTTAGGCAATAAACTCATATGTCAGTGTTAGAAGACTTGTCAGTCTTGCATGACCTGAAGGAAAGATCAGCCTTTTAAAGACTGTCTTTAGTGGACAAAATAGCTCTGAAAATTATCAGCTTATCCTCACTGAATGCACATGTAGCCTGGAATGATGACAGTCCTGTTACAAGCACTTTACGTACATGACTAAATTTTGAGAAGATAAATCTAATCCTCATTTTTGTGAAAGTTCAACAGTAATATTGAATCATCTCACTCCTTTTTTTTTTTTTTCTGATGCCCTGATTGTGCACATTAGTTGTATATTCCTACCTTTCTGGAGTAAAACACAAATTTGTTGCTGAGAACGAGACCACAATCCATGATAGGGCCAAGACCTTAAAGTTTCTAGGTAAACTAGTCCAAGTACTTGGGTATCATGCTTCCTGCTTATGATACCAGAAAAACCTAGGCACCATCAATGAGATAAAAATTTCCCCCATTGACGTAAAAAACACACACCAGCTGGCCAAAACAACTCTCCAGTGAGATAAGCATAATCTTTCAAAAAGTGAAAGGAAATACTCCATAATTGAAAGTGAGCCCTGAAACAAGATTTTTTTCTGGAGATGTTAATGAAATAGAGCCATTTAAATGTTTTAGAAGCACCAGTGCATAATTTAGGTGCTTAATTCTGGGATGAGGTCTGAGAAGAAAGAAAAAAATCTGAAAGAATAACAGCAGTGCTTGATTCACGTGATTTGGAGGGATTTAGCTCATCCTGCCATAAATCTTGAGACTCCTCAGCTGGGTCTCTGTGACTGCCAATGGGAGCTACTCCTTATCTTTAAACACCCAGATCTGGATTTCTTCCAGCTCAGCTACCCTAGTGAGAAAGAAGCAACCAAGAAGATCCTTGGAAAACTCTTTGATTCCTGCTTATGTGGACTGGGTCTCCCTCCTTATTTGTAAGCATCTTAATTCTATGTGTTGCTGTTGTTTTTTCTGCAATTAGGATTTTGGGTATTTTGTGTGCTTATTCAAATGATCAAAGTGAACAGAAGTCTGTACAGGTTCAAAAGTATTATTTCCTTCAGAATGCAGAGGTAATCTGCTGCAAACACTTTATGTGTACTTGAATGAATACATGCATTATTTACATTGATCTTATTTTGCTTGCAGACCCCGCCTTTCCTTTTTTAAAGCCTCAAGACTCTGAGTCTATAATTCAGAAGGTGTCAAGCTACACATGAAGGATGATAATTTATTAAATTTTCAAAATGCTTTCCATATGAAACAGATCTACTAGAAACAGTAAGAGCGGTTATTTGAAGTAAGGATCTTGTTTGTCCTGTCTGCAATAGCTGCAGGCAATTGCTTTGTCTGCTGGTCAGTCTGAATTATTGACTGGATTAGTAGGTTGGGTGCAAGTTAAGGAACACTCTTCTTTCAATATTTTCATAAAATAGCAAGTGCAATTCTCCACTTTGGTTGTGGTCAATCCACTAAAATATAAGGTTAAATCAAATTAAGACTGTTAATTTGCTGAACAGAAAAGACCAATGAAATTTATGGCTGGGTTAGATGCTTCATTTAACCCATGTTACAAATGGAGAAAAATGAACTAATGTTAGAGTTAAAACAGTATGACAGATTTAAGTCTCACACACTTTGTAAATTTGGAATTAGAAGACTTTCATATTGCTTTAATGAATATTTTTCATTTGGCAGTAAGCAGAATGGTGTTGTTTCAGGCTTTCAATTTTTTTTTCCTGTGGAGGATTAAAACCCATATTTCTCTGTCCTGGAAGATATAAAGGCAGAAATGTGTGTATTATTTAGCTGATTACTCAGCTACCATTCTTGACACTGGAATCAACTCAGCCAACTAGAGATTTTGGTTTGCTTTGGTTTCCAATAAAGGAAGATATTTAAAACAGATCTTAAGTGACTACAGTTTGTTATTTCAGTATTAAAATACATAATAAAAGACAAAACAAAACAGAACAGCTCAACGATGACCTGACAGGTTCTGTTTGCCAAGTAAATACTCATCCACAAATCTCACTGCATTTGCCATCAAAAAAATAAAAAAAATAAAAAAAAAAGCAGAAACAAAAGAAATATTTGAGATGCTATAGCAGCTCCATTTATTCTCACCACAAAAAATTCTCATAGTCAACACAGTTTTTATCATGGTAGCTGAGTTATTGCAGTTATTTAACCATTATTTATGAGAATGTAGGCATGTGCAATCACGTATTGCATTGTAGCTGCTGATTCATATTAATTACTTAATGGTGATTGCCACGTCAAAATTAGTTGCTTAAGAATTTTTGCAGCTAAAATGAAGATTGAGAGCATTCTGAAAATCAGCTATGAGTGACATTGAATCAGCTTCTAAAGCTGACTTTGTGACTGCTTTGTGTCACTGGAGCCACACTAAGTAACTAAAGTGCATCAGTAAATCTGACCTTTGATTACATAATCTGTATTAAAAAATTATATTGTTTCCTGTCCTGAATAGCTGAGAAATTTCTACGTAGTGTGAATTGTAACTTCCACTTTCAGATATTTAAATGAAAAGGACTTACAACTCATTTTTATATCCATGCTTTTCTCATTTGCCTTTGCACATTGCTTCTGAGGATTCTGTCATCATGCATTATTCTAAAACTTGATTAGAAAATACTAAGAAAGCACATTTCAGGTGTTTGTCTTGTATGACCTGAAGAATATTTTAGTGCATTAAAAGGACTATGATGCAAGACATCTTTTGATATGTATTTCGTGGTTAATAGGCCTAATAAACTACTGAAATATAAAGAAAAGTTAAATAAAACTCAAGAAGACCATGGAAAAAAAAGAAATATATCCTTTATAATGTATATTATACTTAAAAAACATCATGAGTAGGTGGATTCTCACTAGCACATAAACAGTAGCTGTTGAGCAGATCAGAGGGAATTTGTTCCCAAAGAGATCTGGACAAGCTCTGCAACAGCCCTGAAGAGAATTTTCCAAAAGCTAAGCCTTCCATTACAAGTAACAGCTTCAAATATAATTCTGACAAATCTTGCAAATTATGAATCTTACATAATTAAAGACAGATTTCATAAAAGTCTATTTATTGAGCAAAACCCTAAGTACTACCCACACATTGCTGGAAAAATCCCACCTCTAAAATCATTTGGCTTCCAGCAACGTCCATGAATACAAGCTTCAGAAAACAGTTTCAGCTGCAATTGATAAATCTGCTTAATGTCCCACTTTTATCATCTTTTTTTGTTTTCCTAGACAATATTTAACTATTCCACAAAGTGATACTATTTAGCATCCTAGGTTATCTCAAGTTGGAAAGTACCCATAAGGATCATCAAGTCCAATTCCCTGCTTCTCACAGGACTACCTAAAAATAGACTATGTGATCAAGAACATCATTCAGATGCTCCCTGAACTCTGACAGGCTTAATGTTGTATCTACCTCTCTGAATAAACTGTTCCAGTGCCCAACACCCTCTCAGTGAAGAAGCCTTTCCTAATGTCCAGTCTGAACTTTCCCCAATGCAGCTTCATTCCATTTGCCCAAAGCCTGTCACTGGTCACCAGAGAGAGGAGACCAGCACCTTCCCCTCCACATCTGCTTGTGAGAAAGCTGTAGACTGCTATGAGCTCTCCCCTCAGCTGTCTCCTCTCTAAGCTGAACTAGCCAAGGGACCTCAGCTATATCTTGATCAGCTTGCTCTAGACACACTCTAATAACTTTATATCCTTCTTATATTGGGATGCCCAAAACTGCACACAATGCTCAAAGTAAGGCCACACCAGCACAGAGTAGAGCAGGACAGCCACCTCCTTTGACCAACTGGTGATAATTTTCTTGATATCTCCCAGGGTGTGGTTGGCCCTTTGGGCTGCCAGGGCCCATGGCTGACTCATATTCAACTTGCCATCAGTCTATACATCCAAATTCATTTCTGTGGGAGCCATTTGGATTGTCCCATTTCAGCCAGAATATCCTATAATCTAGTTAATGAACGCTATGAAAATTTTATTAATTTAGAACAAGCAGAACTCAACACATCTGTGCTATATTTGAATATTTACTTGTCTCATGATTGGCTAGTTAAGATGCTTAGGGTGAGTTCTTTGGAGAGCACTTTTTGCTCCCTGAGTATCTTCAGGTTGGAGTCCAGTAAGGAGCCCTGGGCTGAGACTGCTGCAGAAGCAGGTGTCAACAGGAGAGGAAGAGTTAACTGGAGGTCTTGGAATGAGTTTGCCCTTGAGCTAGCACATACTTGTAAGCCTGTAAAAATGTCATCACTTCAGGCCCTCATTCACATAAAGAGTTGTACTGACAAACAGATGTGCTTTTTTGATAGGTTTAGAGTCTTAAAATACAGTCAAATGACTAAATGTGCTGATCTAATTCTTATTCTATTAATCCTTCCACAGAAGAAATGTAAGTTTTCTGGGGGTTTATTTATTCTGCTTCTGCCTTTATGATGCTATATATGTTCCTGTGGCTAAGCATATTCATAACATTCCTGGTAAGAGGCAGAAATAAGCATACTTGATTTAGAACCACTTGTGGAGAGATTCTGAAGTCCTTCAGTTTCCAATTTTACCTCTAAATACTAGTTACAGTTTGCCAGGCAAAATTATAGCAAACTTACAGTGATCATATTTTCTTATGTATTGCAATGTTGTATAATATTCTTTGCCTTGTGGAAAAGTGGGTAACATAATACTTTAAGGGCTACAATATAAAAGACATCAAAGAATTGAAATTGTCTCAAAATAGTGTAAAATATATTCACTCTAAATTTTGATTTCCAGGATCAATGCTCAATGCAGTGTTTTTCAAAGGGATTCTGCAGTTTCCTTTCTTTACACCGCTCCCTTCTTTTAATTTTAATCTTGATATTAAAACAGTTCCTCAGCTGGATATTCAGATCTTTCTGTTTAGTGGCCTACCATGCATTCCCTTGAGACAATTTAGTTGCATGAAATAGAGCACATTTTTACAAACTACTCCTGAGTTTTAGATTATTTGCACGTTACAAGAGTGAGTGTAGCAGAATAATTATCTATATTCGGGTTCCCTGGTTCTAGATCTGCTGCAGTTGGAACTAACTTGGATTTTATCATTACATATGTAATTTTATCGTATTTGAATAAGAATGTAAGATGAAAGGTAGTTGGCTGTGGTCAGTGGGCAGAGTAGCTTGAGCTGACTGATGGTGAGTCAGCAGCCGTTTCAGGGCTCAAAGTCAGTGCATGCTCACTGTTTCTAATTTCATTTTCTGTCAGGAAACAATTAAGGACAGAGTCTACAGCTCTCTTTCCCCACAGACAACACAGTGTTATGCCTCCCCATCACAAATCTGGCAGTTACCAGGTCAGCCTGTATTTTCCATTTTTAATCCTTAGTGTTATTTCTCCTTTTCTGATTTAACATACATGAAAAACAGCAGCAGCAAAAACAACAAACCTCCCAGAAAACATCCCTGAAAACAAAGAAGCCAAAATATGATTCAAGTACTTGTAGACATGAAGAAATCATTGGTTTCCTTAGCAACAGAATGCAGTTCTATAATAAGAACAAGAAAGTAATTAACCCTCTAATGTGAGATAATGCTGGAAACACACTTAAGTCTGCATGATTTTTTTTTATATTTCTCTAGCATATTAACATTTTAATTGATAAAGGCTAATCTCTAGTTAGTCATCCTGTTAAAACAATTGGGAAATTCCCTGGAATAGAGGTACATGCATTGAATGGAATATATCCAGATTGTAGGCTGTATTCGTTGGTCCTGATAGAAGCAGCTGTGTGGCCCTGTAATTTGATTATACGGTAAGATGGTTTCTCTCCTGTTGTGCATGCAGCTATGATATGTCTTAATAGCTGCTTGGAGAGATGTACTGTCATAGATTTACTCTTTTGGTCTCTGCTAATAGTTTTCCCTCATCCTTTGCTATGAAGTCAGGAGAATCTTGCCTTCAAATATGCATTTGGGCGTGAGTATGCTCCTGTGAAATTAAAACCTTTACAGCCAGGATTCAGAAATAAATACTTTGACAAATATACCATGATTCGGTGGAATATGTAAACATCCCCCAGACTTTAAAAAACAGAACAGTTTTAGTGATTTCTCAGTTACTACCTCTCAGGTATTAATGAATGTCAAACCACATGGCTCAACCATCTAAGTACAGAGTTTTTCAGACTTAGAGGTGGGTATGAAGTAATCATCTGATTTCAGAATTCCTATTTACCTAGGTTTTTAAATGTGCTGCAAAACTTATTACACTGCAAACATACAAATTAATCCTAGTGATTCTTAAATATTATTAAATAATACTAAAATAAAAGCAGGTTGTTTTTAATTAATTTTTACTGAAAGAATGGTCATCTATTATCTAAAAAACCCCTCCTAAATATTATTTAGTGCTGCATTTTTATCATGTTCATGAACTTTTTGACTTCCCATTCTTTATTTTTCTAATACTTTTGGCAAAGCAAGACAAACTAATCTTCTTTAGCAATAACTGTATAACCCAGCTAACTTCTGTGGGATTTTCTCATCATTAACAAAAGGCAAGGTTTTACCTTCGAGTGAAATATCTTCATGGTATCATTTCTGGCTTTGTAGGAGTTTTATACCAACAATTTAGCTGGCCCCTGCTTTTTCATGGTCCTGTGTCAAGGCTTATTAGAAAGGAAGTCAGACTTACTTTTGAAGCAGTGATAGGAGATAGAACATTTCAATGTACTCTTCACTGAGAAAATATTTTTAAAAAATTTGATGAGTCTGGTTCAAAGACACTATGTACCCCTATTTCTACACCATATCTAAGTCTCAAGATGTCTGAGATTGCATATTAGATACAGTCAGACTTCTGCCCTGTCTGGCTGATCAGAGCTGGTCA
The DNA here is from genome assembly GCA_013398595.1 of Tychaedon coryphoeus. Classification (NCBI taxonomy): domain Eukaryota; kingdom Metazoa; phylum Chordata; class Aves; order Passeriformes; family Muscicapidae; genus Tychaedon; species Tychaedon coryphoeus. The sequence continues at coordinate 56,648 of WBND01001235.1, read as the reverse complement.
AGGTGAGGCTATTCAATTTCTTTTTTTTTTTAGTTCTTTTTATTGTAAGAGAAAAATTCATTATAAAGGTACAAGCTATACACAGTGCATTGTAAACATAAAACAAAAAATTCTTGGCTTTCTTCTGCGTAGTTAGAGGAGACAGAATCAACTCTCAAAGTTTGATTGCTTCCCTCATACAAGAAAAAAGCTAGAAAAAGTTTTGCTGTAATATTCTGCCATGATAGCTGTCATCTGTAGTTTTCACATTTACTGTGATGTGTATGAATATATGGGCAAGAATGTGCATGTATATCTGGAGTTTTTGTCTTCTGAAAAATAATCTTGCTAATGAAAAGCAATCCACTTTGGAACCTGTAATATTCAAACCCTTTTTATTCAGACTGAAAATGTGTAAAAATCTCTTCATTTCCACAGAAAGGTTTCTACTTATAGTTTGTGAGAGTAGTGTACAGATATAGCCATCTGTAGGAAAGAAGGAAGACATAAAAGGAGATAAAGAGGACATATGAGTGAGAAAGAAAGAAATACTTATAAAGGACTTAGAACAAAGATGAAGAAAGACCTGTAGTGACAAGAGAAGAAGCTATTGTTTTAAACTGAAAAGTCTAAATTTAGATTGAGCATAAATAGGAAATAGTTTATGATGACAGTGGTAAAACACAGGAGCAGATTGCCCAGAGAAATTGTAAACGTCCCATAACTGGAACTATTCAAGAGTAGATTTGGCATGGCTTTGGACACCCTGATTTGGAGAAAGGTCTCCCCATCCATGGCATGAGGATTGGACTTGATTATCTTGAATGGTTCCTTTTCATTCCAAACAACTCTATAATTCTGTGATGAAGTGGTGACTGCAGACACAGGTAACTGCTCTGAAAATAGAGACTACTATCATTTGGTTCATAGCCAATGGGCTTCCCCCTCTAATATTTAAATATCTTCACTCACTGGATGACAAAACAACATTTTCACAGAACATTTTTCAGGACTTATGTCGAAGATCATCCCCAGGACCCTTGTCTCCCTGTTGATGGCATCATTTTAGCTGCTACCAGTCACTTATCTGGACACTGATGTTACAAAATACCACCATTCTTGTTTCTCATTTTTCTCAGCTCCTGGAACCACCACACTTCACCGTGTTAGTCTAGGACAGGCAATTGCATCTCACCTGTGTCCCCCGAACTTTCTAAAATCTATTACTTTCTAGAGTTGAAGGGGCAGTGGAAGCAGGGACCACTGTGTTAAGATTAACAGAAGGACACATGCTATAAGGCTGCTTTCTGTGATGCTGAATTCAGACCCTCAGATACTCTTCTGATTGTAAGGATATGGATTGCTCCAGTCACAATCAAGAAGGAGATAACAAAAGTATTTATATATTTGTGACCATGAAAACCAAGTATGAGTCAATATACAATCAGAAGAAATCATATTAAAAGGTAATTAAATTCTGAAGGAAGCAAATAATTTGTAATCTATACCTAAAAAATATCATGTAATGCTATCTAAAGATACTTTTCTTTTCACGTGTGTATCTATATGTGTGCTTTGTGTATGTAGTTAATTCCCAAATAAATTCTGATAGATAGGGAAAAGATGGATCCTTCAGCTGTAGTGAAAGATCAGTATATTCCACTGACACCTCAGCTACAGTCAATGTTAATTTCAGGACAGGACAGAAGTCAGTGCATTTGCTAAAAATGGCTTTGATACTGTAGGGACAAAATAGGCTGAAAACCTAACTGAGCTCAGATATTTATAGGCAGACAGTAAGGAAGATTATATGATTTGACTGACAAATAAAGATGTATGATTTCAGTGTCTGGGATTGACACAGTAGATTCACTGCTGTAATTTATATCCACTACTTGACATTTACAGTGGAGGGATCTATAGGCTTTTAAATATCTTCATAATGTATCAGAACTTATCAGAAGTTTCCTGAATGGATGACAGTCAAGTAAGATGAGTATTTTAAATGCATGATAAATATAATTTCCTGATAGTTTTTTAATATGGGTTTATGATCAAATCTGATCTTCTTCTGGATTATTTAAGAGTTACAGGTATATTCCAATTCTAATTTTGATCCAGATATGATGTACTTACTGATGACACTAGACTGAGGGGTACTCTTGTGTGTCTTAAAGCACAAGAAGTGATGACATTTAACAAGAAAAAGATCTAACTAGATATGAAGATATATTTCCTTAACAAGAAGGTGATTGAACAGGCTGGTCGATACCCCTGCAGAGTACTTAACAAAGTGCTTTAGCTTTTGGTCAGTCCTGAAATTGTCTGTCAGTTGCACCAGATGATCATTGTTTGTCCTTTACAACTGCAAATCTACTCCCCTCCCCTCTCCTCTTATTTCCTTTCAAGTCTACTTTCATTATGATTTGAACCAAAATATAGGGTATTCCAGATTTGCCCCTGATAGGGCTTTGAATCGTATGTGTCTGACACTTCATTAGAAAACTTTCAAGAGAGTGTCAGTTTGCAGGGGGGAAGGGGAGAGTGTGCTGGAGCAAATGGCAAGGAATTTTTACAGCAAAGCATCCTAGCTTGCAAGACTGGTTTCAAGTGGGTAAGATAGGGGACATATGCCTGGAGAGGTGATATGTGATCCCTTTTGTTACTATAAAGCTATAGTTAAAATGTTTTTATTTACTCCAAAGCAATTATTTGGAGACACATTTTTTTAAAGAAATCTTTCTTATGTGTTGGGTTTAGTTAAAAAAGAGAGAAAGAGAGAAAGAGAGAAAGAGAGAAAGAGAGAGAGAGAGAGAGAGAGAGAGAAAGAAAGAAAGAAAGAAAGAAAGAAAGAAAGAAAGAAAGAAAGAAAGAAAGAATTATATATCTCTTAACAAAAATTATATTGCCCAAATCCTTTGTATCATTTTCATTTTGAAATAAATGTAGTTGGATAGCTAGTTCGCTTTTATTTTTTGGACCACATTCATCCATAAGACAGTCCCATCTACATGTGGCATCTTAAATCCTATTATTTTCTAGTAAATGCCAAGATTTTTTTTAAATATCTACAATATTTTATTCCAAATGTGAGACATGACAGAAATCTCACAAACAGTAAATGATAAATATAAAATTTAAAACTGTACCAACTACTCTTGACTTAAAATTAAAACCAGACCTTTTCACCTGTTTCTCCTGCTCAGCACAATCAGAATAAAAAGTCAACAGTATTAAAAAGATATTTAATTGAATTGGCACTCACTTCATGACACTTCATTCAGTCTAATATCAATTCTTAAGTGTATCTCTAGGTCATTTTTTCAGGGCACTTTTTTGCCACATGCATACTAAAGTTGTAAATCTATTTGAAGTATTTTTAATGAAACTATTTTAAATGATAATATTAAATATAACCAATAATTCAATGTGAAATATTTAAGTTCAGTGTTGAACCTTTCTTTTTTTTAAGATGGAGACTTTTATATTTCCTCCTCTTCTTTACCTAAACGTGATTTTTTAAAAAGGGGCGATTTTCTAATACAGTTTGAAATGACCCAATAATGTAGAAAATAGAAGAATAGCAATAGCAGTTACAACAAGACAAATCTATCATAACGGAATGAAAACTACATTGCAGTGACTAACATATTACAGTCTGCATAACTGCACTTGTTCATAAGTTAAACATTCTTAGTAGTTCTTATGAAATTTTAAATGACTGAACATCTTTCTTTCTCAAAAACCATCAAAAAAGAGAAAACAAGACAAAAGCATGAAAGATAAAAAAGTGAAGAAAGAAAGCACATTTACCTTGGCTGAAGCAGATAAACTGTCTACATGTAAACTGAGCACTGTAGAAAACAGAACTGATATTTGACTTCTAGTGCATGTCCCTTGGAGATCATAAAAAATTTATCTTTTAAGAACCAGTAATAACCTGACAAAACAGGTTTGAAGCCTTATGTCGGATGAATAGCAAAGGAACATTTTTTCTGACTTTCGTCTTTTACTCCTTTTGACATAAACATTTCCTTCTTCCTGTTCAAATCTTTTTACAGTATTATTTAAAACAGCAAAAGGAAATTATGTCTGTCTCAAAGTATTACATTCTTTGCAACTTACCAGCCTAAACTAACCATGCTACTTGCCAGCTGTTTATGGGAGATTAAGTGCTATCATGTTTTTGCACTATCTCATAAAAATTGTCATAAAAGTAAGGGTGATAATGAATTATCTGTGTCATTATCTTCTCCTCAAGAGTATGCTAAGAATATAGATTAAGCCATCCGTTCTTCAGAAGAGATTTTTTGGTTTTGTTTTGTTCTTTGTTTTTGTTTTTGTTTTGTTGTTGTTGTTGTTGTTGTTGTTGTTGGTTTTGGCTTTTGTTTGTTTGGTTTTTGTTTTGGTTTGGTTTTTTTTAAGAATCTGGGTGACAGAAGGATCTGTCAACTGAGAAACAGTCACTGGGATTCCTGAAAACAACATGAGATATAGAGGAACACTACAGAGAATTTGTAAACATTTAGAGGGATACTGTTGAAGGAGTATTGGAAAAAAAAACCTGTTAATAAAAAATTATCTTAGTTCTTCTGTGACCTATCAACTTGTTGTCTTTTTTCCAGTGAAATAACTTGTGTGAAATGATTCAAAAAGGAAGATGTATAATCAGAAAACAATTAACAGAAAGTGGGTAGCATCACTATGGCTATATGCCTAGTTTAGGTTATACCTCTACTTTAGCAGACCCAGGTGCACCTTCTATTTCATGTTTCAGTTTAGTGCAAATCTCAGCCTTGCTGTAAGAGTCAGACCTAGAAGATTTCTTTTCACCCTCACAACTATTCTCATAGAAAGGAAATTCTGGAGACTTCAGTCTTTATCTGGAATACCAGAGGACAGAAATCCCAGGTCCCACTGACTAAGGGGAAAATATGGAGCAAGATGGATGTACCCTCGGTGGAAAAGGATCGGCTTAGGGACCTTAAGCAATTCTTAAGCACATGCATAGATCCATGGGCCCTAACAGGATGCACCCACAAGCTCAGAGGAAGTTGCCGGATGACATTTCAAAGCCACTCTTGATTATATTTGATCAGTCATGGTGATTGGAAGACATGGCATAGATTGGAAGAAAGCAAATGACATTTCTCTCTCATAAAAGGTCAAGAAGGAGGACCCAGGGAACTGCAAACAGGTTAGCTGCATGTTGATCCTTGAGAAGGTGACGGAGAAACGAATCCTGGAAATCATTTACATGCACATGAAGGAAAAAAATTCATTAGAAGTAGTCAACATGGTTTCAACTAGAGGAAGGCATACTTGACAAATATAATTAACATCTCTGATGAAATGACTGGCCTGGTGGATAAAAGGAGAAGAGTAGATGTTATCTGACTGGACTTCAATAGGATCTTTGAGATTGTCTTCATAAGGTTTTCGTAAGCAATGCATTTAAGTGTGAGTAGACAGTGATGTAGAATGAAAACATTACAACAGGACCCAGAAGATGGTGATTGGTGGTAGGAAACTGAGTAGGAAATTTCAATCAGTAGTGTATTCCAGGAATAGATACCGGGTGAAACTGTTTTTAACACAGGGTCATAGAATAATAGAAGGTTTGTGCTGGAAAAGATCTTCCCAGATCATCTGTTTCAACTACCCCACCACTGGGAAAGACCTCTTGCACTATATCAGGGTGCCCAAAGTCATGTCCACTCAGCCCCTGAGCACTTCCAATGGCAGAGCAGGAACATGTTCTCTGGGCACTCTGTCTCATCACCCTTGTAAAAACTTTCCTTCTTATGTTCAATCTAAATCTATTCTCTGTCATTTTCAAACAATTTCCCCTTGCACAGGTCCTGGAAAAAACCGTGCTTTTCAATTTTTCTTATAAGTCCCCTCTAAGTATTGCAAGGCACCAATAAAGGCCTTCCCAGCACTTTTGTTTCTCCTGTCTAAACAACCTCAATTCTCTTAGACTTTCTTTATGGGAGAGGTATTCCAATACTCTATTTCCATAGTTGTCCTTTGGATCCTCTCTAACAGACCTATGTCTTTCTTCAGAGCTGAACGCAAGGCAAAAGGTGAGGTGTCACGAGAGTAGAGTAGAGTAAAGTAGATGGGAAAAATCACTTTCTTCATACTTCTGGCAGCTCTTTGTGTTATGCAGTCTGTGTTCTGATTGAATTTCTGGATGGCAAGAACACATTGCTGAGTCATGTCCAATTTTTCATTCCCAAGTAGCTCCAAGTTCTTCTATACAGCACTGCTCTCAATCCAGTCATCCCTGTATTGTCTGTATTGATCTCCCTCAACTGACTTGACTGAATCACTCAGCTTGGTGTCACATGCAAACTTGCTGGAGGTACACTCAGTCCCACTGTTATATCATTGATTAAGATATTAAATAGTCCCAGTATAGACCTCTGAGGGACACCACTGATTGCTGCTTTCCACTCTGGACATTTGATAGAACTGTACTGCTGATTCTTTATCCATCAAAATCTTATCTCTTCAATTGAACAGCAAAAATGTTTCAGGGGATAATTTCAAAGGCCTTGCAGAAATCCAGGTAAATGACATCCATAACTCTTCCCTTGTCCACTGGTACAGTCACTTCATCATAGAATGGCACTAGATTTATCGGGCTTGATTTGCCCTTGGTGAAGTTGTGTTGGCTGTCTCTAAACAATTCCCTGCTAGTTTTTTCATCTATGAACATTAGAAAACACTTTTTTAATAAGAGCATGACTGGATACTGATACAGATTGTCCAGGGATGTTGTGCAGTCTCCGTTCTTAGAGATATTATTCAAAAAACATCTGGAAATTATTCTGGGTAACAGAGTCAAGGTAGCTCTACTTGCACAGAGAGGTTAGACCTGATGACTCCCAGAAATCCCTTTCAGCTTCAGCCATCCTGTGATTCTATGAGGTTAAGACCTTACAGGATCAGTTATGATTTGTTGTGAAGACAAGGAGGGTGAAAGTGGAAAGGATATATAATTCAGGCTTACCTGAAAGGAAGGTCTAGATACAACCAAAAAAATCGTGTTAAAAAAGTCGATGTATTAAAAAGAATGAGTGCTTTTCTTTCATATCAAAATGCTTTTTTCTCCAAAGATTGCTTTCATAACTTGACCTATAAAGTTGAAAATACCTGTAAATGACACAGTAAAAACATCAATTTCTTTCAATATTAGATTTTAAAAAATTTTCTATATCTTATTTAAAGGATTGGCAAGGCAGACCAGGTGACTGTGATTTCCCTTCTTTTATACTAGGTGTTGGGTGTTTTTAAATTTTTTTTTCTGCATTTCTAGACTTCTTTGTCCTAGGATTTTAAAGGCTTTTATTTAGTGACTAAATAGTTCCCTTTTTTTCCTGCATGCCTTATCACCGCTGTGATGAAAATCATACAACAGCAGGTGAAGGTGCTGCAAAAAGGAGCACAGTGTGAACAGACCATCTCACACTTGTCTAGCATCACATTTTTCATTGCTCTTTATAACAACTTAAAGGATAGATTTTGAGAGGTCAAACACACATTGATTTGGTCAATTATTGTGATAGCATGTTGGCTAGTGTGTGATCTTTTTTAAACAGGAAGATACTGAATGTACCTCACCTTAGAAAATTGCTGCAGGTGGGTGAAAACAGATGTACTTTCAGAATTACATGAAGTGAGCTTATAAATCATGTAGTCAGGTGGCTGTGTGCATATTTGCTGAAGTATTCATACAAGTCTTTTGCTTCATCTCAAGGGCTTCTTATTAAGCTTGGTACTGTGTTGTGACTGTTATGATGCCTGTTATAATGAAGTAAGTGTACGTCGGAATGCGCATATCAAAGTGGTAGACTTACTGAAAACTCAACCTTTTCCATTCTAACTGAAGCCCCTAGAATTTGCATGGGGCTGCAAAGAGTCCAGTGAGAACAATTTGATATTAATTTTGTGAGAGTATGAGATACTTTAATAACAGCGGTTTAATTCATAAAATTGTAGTTTGAATGAGCAGGTTTAGAAACTGTGCAAAATAGTCCTTTTTTATCCTTCAAAGTGCATTTTCATGGAAGAGCAAAATCATGGGGTGTCTCATCATGGCTCACAGAGTATAGTCTCATTTAAGTATCAGGAAGGTGGACCTTAGCACATCTCATCTCTATATTTGTTCACATCTAAAGGCACATATTTTATATCACCAAGTCTTTCATCTCCTGTGTCAATTAATCAGATCACATCATTATGTACTTCTTTGTCATAGTCTTATCTGTGTTTTCTAATAGTGATCACCGTTCTGATTTTGGATTGGCTTGATGATACAACCTCACAAGTCTGCCTGTGTTAGCGAATTACTAATGTTGTCTAATGTTGTCTTTGGGCAAAGATCACCTAGATTCAACAGTTAATTTTGTGGTATGCACTAAGGTAATCAATCATTGGTGTGCCCAAGGCTACTCCTCTCACATACCAGAACTCCAGGTAGAGCATCCTAGAGCAAATGGGATACACATCCCTCTAACCAGTAGTCTTCTACACATATACACATCTGTTTTAGCAATGGCATGTAGATGTGAGACAGTAGGAAAAAAAACAATGTTTCTTAACACCTGATAGATATGGAGCAGGTGTCTCATGTCAGGGAAGAGTGAGAACAGGGCATCTCCACAAAGGGTGAAAAGCTGAAGGTTGAAATGAGCTGTTCCTCACTTAAGCAGGGCAGCAGCCTCACCCTCACAGCGAACTTTTTCACAGAACCTGAACAGAGAAGCAGTGTCAAGATGATGACACTGATACTAATGGGCCCACAACAGGTAGGCAAAGGCAAGGGGAAGGATCAGGTCCCAGGTTATGCAGGGTTATCAGGTTATGCAGGGTTATCAAACGAGTCAGGAGAAGCAGGGGTTGATGCAGGATGCTGACCTATCTAAGGTGTGGTCTAGAACTTGACTGGGTGCCCTAGGCTGAGTTGTAATAATGGTCCTGAGCCATGGACACGGAGCCCAGGTAGGGCTGGGCAGGGTCATTTGGGCTCATGGGTATATTCAGGGTCTCATACCAAGGATTCACAATTGGCATTAAACTCATTCCTGATAAATACTTGATGTGGCTTAGACCCATGACAAATCATACCCCAATCACTCCCTCTCTATACCACCCAAGTCACTAAATGCATATCCAAATACTGAAGTAGGAATTATTGTAGGACCAGTCTTATTTTCTACAGGCCATACAAGGACTTAAAATGTCTGGGAAAGGGTTAGAACTTGTTATGAACCTAAGAAAAATTTAAATTAATAACTTTTAGAAAAACTCATACTCAAGCACTATTCCCTTAAGCCACTAAATATTTTTTGTAGTCTTACATGGATTCTTAGTGTATTATATTAGATTACAAGCAAAGTAAACAAAAGTTTTAAATTAGCTTATTTTAAAAAAAAAAACTAGCCCATTTTTATTACCTCTGTCGCCATGTAGAAAATGATTGCTGTAAAAGCAATATATAATGGAAATAGTTCAGCTTTTTTTTAACTTAGTTGTTTTGCTTTATTTTGTACAGCCAGCTAGTGAGACATTAGTGACAATACTGATGGTTGGTGACATTCTAATTTGAATGTTACTACATGAGTAACAGCAATAGTCTCTTATGTGTATAAAGATTGCAGTATCTACCTGCAGCTCTGTTTTAATAAGTTAGTCATGTAGGAAAAGTTCTAATTCTGCCACAGTTTCAGCTAACATAACAAGCCTTGTTTTCACTGTCCAACACTTTCTTGAACAATTTCCTTTGACATTAAATGACAGTCCCTATTTCTTTGTCACGTATGACCTTGTCTAAGGAAATTATTAAAAAGAAGTCCAGAGACCTAAGGTTGTGGGAAGAAGGTCGAACTTGTCATAAGAACACCCAGACACAGCAGCAACTTGTGACTAATTTTAATAGGAGTCCTTCTGCAGTCTGCATAAAAAAACAAAATCATTCTGAAGCAAATGGACTCATGGATTCAGCAGCAGTGCAAGTTTGCTATTTATCTTTTAACCATTAGGTAAATGGCATTATCATGATGATGATTTCAGTGAGATCATTTAGATCATGTTAGTTATCTGCCATCTGAAATATAGGTAGTAGTATGCATAATCACACTATCTGGGTGTCTCAAACACAGAATGGACAAAGCTATCAAAGTAGTTTATATTTTTCATGGTTCATAATCTACAGAAACCTGTTTGCTGTGAGTATTTATGGAACAAATATCCATTCAATAGTTGCAGAGGACTATTCATTTCAGATGACCTTCAAAGAGGTTGGATGTGGTGTCGGTGGAGGTATCTGATATCAATGAAAGCACTTACTCAGTAAAAACCTCCATTGCTTTATGCTTTATTTTTGTCAGGTTTATAAACTTTCATTTGTTATTACATACAGTGAAATTATATTATGTCACCTAGAAAGGTTGTTGACAAGGCATAAATTCTGTGGCCAACTCACACTTAAGAGAAGTCTAGGGAGACTGAAGAAGAGAGAAAGTAAACAGATTCAATTGAAGGCCAAAACCTTCTTCAAAGTGATACACTATGCACTTCTTAAATGTGCATACGGTATGCATAGTGAAAGCATGGTACCTGTGGAAAGACAGGGAATTCTCAACGAGATTAGCTGAGATCAGGTGCAGTCTTGCTTCCCAGCATTGGGGCAGAAACCACTCTTGCTTTTTAGAGCCATCTGGAAGTTCTCAAATACCATTCCAGTTAAATAGAAGCAGAGGTCTTCTGCAGGTTGTCATTTTGAGGCAGATTCCTTAAAGGAAGACAGGAAATGTAGCAATAAATCATATTGTGCTTTAGCACTCCGAATCACCTGAGAATTCAAAAAGTGTTTCAACAGATGTGTTTAGACCCACTTAAGCAAAAGAGGGCCACTGTCACCTATGTCAGTTTGAAATCTAAAGTAAAAACTATATGGAAGGAAGCATTCCGCAGCTACAATGTACTTTTTCCCAGGGTCGGAATCATCTCACAATGCTTAAGTTTTTACATATTTGAAGAGTGAATGCTTGTGGGCATAACTGACCTCATAACTCGGGAATTGTTGAGTGCTTGTTGGAAAACAGTCCACTCCAAGGTTTGCAAGTGACCAACATCCATATATCAGTTTCCAAGTACTCCAGGGATGGATCTGTCCTGTAGTGCATTTCCTGAAGGATTTGAGGAAAGAAACAAGGACACAAAATCAATTTGACTTTGTCTCTTGCTTGCTTGTTGCCTCACAGATAGAATTGCAGGCAGTAGTTGAATAATAATCCTTCATACACTGAAACCTGTGTGCAGGCATATTCATATGGGATTGGGCCCATAAAATCCTAATGCTCATAAATAAGAGACAAGGGCATAGAAGCGCCCTTGCCATAGAGTCAAAGGTGAGAACAGCATATTTACATAGTTCAGTTTCCTAGCTGCATCCAGTTCTGGGATCCTCAGCACAGGAAGAACATCAGCCTGTTGAAGCAGGTCCAGAGGAGGTCACCAAGACAATTACAGGGATGGAGCACCTCTCCTGTGAGGAAAGGCAGAGAAAATTGGTTTGTTCAGCCTGGAGAAGAGAAGGCTTCGTGTAGACCTAACTGCAACCTTCCAGTAACTGAAGGGAGCCTACAAGAGAAATGGAAAGAGGTTATTTCCAAGACCATGTAATGACAGGATGAGGAGAAAGGGCTTCAGACTAAGAGAGGGTATTTTTAGATTAGTTATCAGGAAGAAATTCTTTAGTTTGAGGGTAATTAGGCACTGGAACGGGTTGCTCAGAGAAGCTATGGAAGTGTTGAAGGTGTGGTTGGATGTGACTCTGAGCAGCCTGGTCTAGTCAAAGATGTCCCTACCCATGGGGGGTTTGAACTAGATGATCTTTTTGGTCCCCTCCAACCCAGGCCAATCTGTGATTCTGCTAAAGCTAAAGATTTAAATCAACAAGAATCATTACATCTCCATTGTCTCCTGTATTTACTGATAAAATCATAGCTCTGTATTACCTATTCACTTGGAGTAGTAGGTCTGCTTTATAACATATTTGTTCAGAAACAACCTTCAAAAGAAGTAGATATCATCTGTTTTTAAAAAGTGCTGTTCAACAGTGGAGGCCTGCAGAAATGAACAGTTTGGAGAAAATTTTGGCATAATTTGTGAATATTTTCAGCAAATGCATCTTGCCTTTACAGATTTGGCATACCTGAAAAGCAGGTATGACAGTTTAATGCAAAAGCAATTATACTGTACGCCAGAAGTACTAAATGCTTTTCCAGTGGAGGAGGAAATAGTAAAAAAAATCCCATCATTTTAATGAATTTACTGTACTTTTCCTTAGATCTTCAATATCACCTGTCAAAAAGCACAAGAACCAAGCATATAATTTTGTTTTTTGTAAAATGTATGGCTTTAGCTTGTAAATCCCTGATTTCTTACAACAAAGCAGACTCCAAAGGTAATTTGAATCCAAATAGATTTGGGTTTAGTTACCTGTCTCTTATAGAACTCTTAAAGCACCCTACAGTCTCTGAAGACAGCCAGTTGAGTAGCAGGCTTTCTGCGTTCATAAGACAGTTCTCATACCTCCTGATTTCCTCTATTTTTTCACTCATCTTTCTACAAAGTTTATTCTATTTGGTTCCAAAGCATGCACTTTCTGCTTTTCAAAGCCAGCTATTACCATGTTAATTCTCCATAGTCTAATGCTGAAACATAAAAACATGCATAAAGGACCTCAAAAGTTCAAGTTCTACTTCATTTTTATATAGACACAATTGGTTATACTTTTAGTAACAAAAATTGACAGAGAAAATTTAAAGCACCATTAAGCACATAAACATCAGCAATTTTACCTGAATGCAAAATGTGTTCTTGTAATTTTCCCCCATTCTTCATCTCATGCACTCTAATTAGATAAAGCCTTTTCACTTGTAAAGTTTCAATGACACTGGTTTTTATCATATGTATTAAAAAACAGCTTCTTTAACTCATTGGTTGTTTTTATTCTTCTTTCTTTGCCAGTTAAATCTCTGCTTTCTCATGGCTAGAGTATATCAAGTTGAGTCAAGATCAAGCAGAGCTGTAATAATCCCCATTACATGAACAGCAGTCTGAGGTTGAAACTACTTTTGCAGAATATCTGGGTTACTTTCACATATTTCTCTACTTTCACTATGGATTTAGGTAACATAAAGCTTCTAGATAAGTGAATTGTGCTGATTACCGCACTTTGGAGCATTGGAATGCTATTTTCAAGCACCACCCCAATCTAATGTAAAATGGCCACCAGTAAAAAAATATGGAAATGATATTTAGATTGTATAATAGAGTCATTTAGAGTCATTTCCTTCATGATCATCAGATTTATTTACAGATATTAAAAAAATCATTAGTGCATGTGTGTTGGATGTTGTGTTCTCTTTTAATGCAGTCCAATAAGATTCCTGATGTTATTGCTCATCTTGTGACAGACAAAAAATCACAGTAGCCTTTGCCTTAATAGACCCCAACTCCAGGTGATTTTCAAATCTGATTTATGAATTCTAAACTCTAATATTTTAAATTGAAATCAAACTATTCCATTAAATTAATGCATAGGTATTTCAAAATAGGACAAATAACCAGCAAATATTTTGTTGTATACAATTGTCCTTTTTTTTCCCCATTAATTTTTAAACATATTTTTTCATAATAATCTTCATTTGTCTGAATTGGCCTTTACATATTACCAGTAGTATTACTGTAACAGTCATGCTTGTAATATTAATTTCCAGTGTTTTCATAACAAATACAATCTCTATAAGGAAGAGGTGTACCACAAATTTCTTGCTAATAAAGGTAGGTACATGTGAATGTTACAAAGCAACTTTTTTCTCACTTTGCAGTTCAGTTCATTTCAGTTAATTGTATAGGGCTGGAAAACAACTTTTTTTGTCTTCCTTTTTAGACACTGCTTTCCACACAGTATTTCTTTACTAAAATGTCTCCATTATAAAATCTTGGTTATTTATTTAATGTACTTTAATAGACAGTAATGACTAAACTTCATTTTCAGTACAACTCTAAGTAGAAGGTATTGTTGCACAATTTGTTATATCCTATTACCATTTCATTTCCACCCAGAAGAAGTTGTGGGTTTTTTAAAACCATCTCTATGGATGCTCATAGGAGAGTATCTAGATACTATATTATGAGAATTATCTGGTAATTATTCATATCAATTGAAATATTCATCTGTGCAAATTTTAATCTTGAACTTTTTTCTACAAGAGTATATGTAATTTCTACATAAGGAAAAATAATTATTCTGAGAAAAACATAAGCTTCATAGGCAAATCCTCCTCAGGACTTGTTACCTGGAAATAGAAAATATGACAGTTGGTATTATGTGTCTTGTGTAGATCATCTTGAATACAAGAAGTCAAAACTTCTTCAAGTGTCAACCATCAAATACTCTGATACAAAGGAAGATTTAAATCTTTGAAAGTAAATAACACCGTTCAGGGAAAGACCAATTCCTTGAGAAGAATTCTTGCAGATTGCACACTTACAACTGTAAATAGTAAGACTTTTTAACAATTTAAGTTTCCCTGAATATCTTTGGATGTGGAGTAATATGTAGACTTCATATCAGCAATGCCTTTCCAGATTTATGAGCTAGTCAGTTTACACTGTGAGTGGTTAACTTGGCTATGAGCAGGACTCCATTCTCAGCATTCCTGTCCCATTATGGGACACCCAGTAACATATTGAACATATTTTTAATGTGACTAAGAATTAGCAATTCCTTGGGTTTGTACGACCTGTCAAAAGATAATTTGAAAAGATTTCCAATGCTCAAAAAATACCTGAAGTTGCACATAAAACAATGGAAGCTTTAAAACCCCTGGATACTGGAAAATGCAGGCTATAATAGAAAATACGGAGTCTCAGGAATATCTTAGGCTCATAAAACTTACTTATTTATTTAACATAACATTTTAAATTACCAAAGCTCGCAGTGTCTCCCTCAATCTTTTTCTACATGACAGAATGAAAACAAAACAAATAAAGAAAAAGTTCAGTCAGATAGTGTGGCTGTAATACACATTATTGGCATTCTTCACCAAACGCCTGTTATTCTTCCTCTAAGTACCTTTTTACTATGGTTGT
Organism: Tychaedon coryphoeus; assembly: GCA_013398595.1. Taxonomy (NCBI): domain Eukaryota; kingdom Metazoa; phylum Chordata; class Aves; order Passeriformes; family Muscicapidae; genus Tychaedon; species Tychaedon coryphoeus. The sequence continues at coordinate 41,495 of WBND01001235.1, read as the reverse complement.
GAGTCATTTGCCCCTGTGGGCTTGTGGTATTTAGGGCCCATGCTAACTGCTGTTCACCCAGGAGGTTTTCATTGAAGAGAGAGCCTAGGAAAAAAAAACTTCTAAAAGGCATCACTGAGCCACAGGGAAATTCAAACTGCTCTGCATGCTGTACCTAACAGAGCTGCTACAATCAAAGGATGAAGTTCAATGATATTTTCAATGCTGTTTCCTTCAGAATGGGGTTTATTTTCCTTTGTTTAGTACTGATTTGTTGTCTGTTATTTTTCCTAAACCAGATTGCTATAGATGGGATTTGAGAATCTCAGGGTTTTGTCATAAAGAGAAAGTAACAACTTCAATAAAATAAAATTGGAAAGAATGCTTTACAGGTATGTTGCTTTCCATCTTGAGGTCTCAAAGGGAATCACTAGGATATATGTTGAACTGATTCTTACAGCAATCTTGATAAGCAGACACTATCCCATTTTATATACAAGAGCACTAAAAACAAATTCCTATATAAACCATCTTAAGTTATGCTTTCTACAGTCACATTCTCCTCCTGCTCTACCTGGCAACACCTCCAGTTCTACTTGACATATTTGCTTTGTGCCTCAACCAGATGAATGTCAGACACTAAATTAGCTGGTTCAAAGAGAGTGAGACACTGAAAGCAAATCACCTTTTTTTAGACTCAGTTTACAGGACAGATTTTTTCATCCAGTTTGGTTTCACAAACTTTCTCCTTCTATGTCTGGGCCAGAGGAATTGCATGAATTACCCAAATCCAGGCTAGAACTCTGTCATCAGCCTTAGAGATCTTGCCATGCCTGTACACTTCCAGGGTTTGAAACAATGCTGACCCCCAAAAGAGCGCTTCCACACAGTTTTCAGCCTTGTATTTTTAATTTTTTCACTAAAACTAGGACTTTTAAGCATCTTAGTGGGTGGGATTTAACCCAATTAAAATCTACCTATAAGGAATAGCATGTGAGATCTTGACTTCACATCAAGGAAAACAGAGGAGAAAATGAGGCTACTCCATTTTTTTTCTGTTTCATTTTTGAGGAGGTGATTGTTTGGGGTTGGATCTTTTTGGTTTGGTTTTGCACAGGGTTTTGTTCAGGTCCCAGGACCAAGATTCTGAGTTTTGTTCATGAATTGAGACTATGGTCTCATATGGCACTATGGGCAATTAAATATAGTCTCTAAGTGTAAAATAATCACTTTTATCTGTCATGACAGGTATGCATCTTATCTACATGCACATTATGCTTTTCTTTGACTTTCATGTCTAATTTTAGATCATCAATTTGGACTGGGGCTGAATAGTAGTAAAATATCTTCCATATGACAACAGGCTATTACCACCTGCCAGGAACACTCTGTCAACCCTGGAGCTCTTCCATCTCAATAGTCTAGTATTCTGTGCTTCAGTAAAAGTTAAATAAAGGAAATGCTTGCTAGTCTCAGAATGAATATAAGACATTCAGCAGAAAACAACTAGTAATAAATTTTATCCTTCTTTATTTTCGGGAACAAGGATTTACTGGATTACTGAAATTTAGGATGACCACTAATTTTTATGAAGGAGGTACTTTCTGGAGCATAACTGATCTAGGGAAAAAGCAGAGGATAAATATAAAGACAAGTATTGCCTAAGAACATTAATATTTAGCAGATACTAAGAAAGTTTAGCGTGCGTTTGGAAAAATATTTATAATACTAATAAAGTGACTCAAAGGGTAAGAGATTAGTCCCTTTTGAAATATTTAAAACAATGAACCCTATTCTTTTAGTTTCTTCAAGGTTCTCAATTTTAAATACAAATGATATTGTACTAGCCTTCATATTTTTCAATCCTCTTTTTTGCACATATGCAGACATGTGGTGATAATTTTGAATTGTGGCAGAAGTTCTGTCAAGCTGAGGCTGCTTGTTTAGTGTAGTAAATATTTTTACAGTTCAGTTTTCTATTAACTCCAATTAAGGGAGGGTATAATGACTGAGGAAGTGGCTCTGTCAAAAACAATTGAAGACTTGGTCTCAAAACCTTTTCAGAGAACATCTTCAGACCACAACAAAGAAGCATCCAATAGATGTGTAATAGCTAAAATTTCAACCATAATAATGTATTTTTCTCAAGTTTTTCCAAACAAGGAGCAACCTTGGAAAGATAGAACAACAACAAAAACAAGTTAGGTTTTCTTTACCAGTTGATTTTAGAGCACTGATCGCTAACATGTGGCTCACTGACAACATACTGTTGCAAGAACTCTGATATAGCTTTCAGGAATCTTGCAGTGCTTCTGTGCTCCAGGCTGACAGGCAGTGTTGCCTGCAGTACATTTCTTGTGTCCCACTGCTGTCCACGCTGCCACAGAGAGCTGAAAGCCTGGTTACAGAGAAAGGGGTTGGATTTCTTAGCACTGTTTATTCCACGCCACCCACTTCATTGTTGGGGATGTGATTTCATCAGGAAAACTGGGCACTGGAAGTTTGTCTTGCTCACTGGAGCGCAGTGGACAGTCCCCTTAAAACCCCAGAGAATTTGTTCCCTTCTACTGCCCACTGGGCAGAGCCAGCAGGGGCAGTCAGTCCTGGGTCAGCACCTGGCAGAGAGGCTTTTCACACACACACAGAGCACAGCAGAGAGTTGGAGGCAGCAGCACAGGCAGCTGCAGAGAACTGAGCTCGACCAACAGCTGCATGATCCCTATTTGTATGAGCCAGCTTCCATGGTTTGGTTGTACCTGTTTTCCATTCTCTTCAGGTTGGAGGGAGCTGTAACTTTGATCTGTGGGAGCTCTCCTTGGCAAGTAGGCTTTGTTTCCTCAGTACAACTGGCATGGGCACAGCAACATTCTCAGTGGTGAATACCCTTTCAGTGGGTAAAACACCTTTTGCGTAATTTTGCTATTAATTTGCTATTATACTGCTGTTGTTATTGTACTTTCAGTAAACCTTCATTTCAACTCATAACTCATTTAGTGTCCCTTCCTTACCAAAAAGGGTGGAGGAAGGGGAGTATTTATTTGGAATCTAACTTTTCTGATGACTCTACACTCCACATTCAAGATGTGATTTTGCTTGCTACTCAATCACATGAAAGTCTTGATTTAGAAACTAGTAATTTTTGCATGAGCTAATTAAGACTGATACTCAGTGCATGTGAAAATCATGGTAGAGACTGTTACCAAAAAAAAACCAGAATATGGTTTGAGAAATTCAGAATACCAAATTAGTCAAGAGGATCCTAAATTCAAATCAAGTAAATAAAAGATCCCCAGATACTTCCACTTGCTAAAGAACATTTTGGCAAAAAGAGTTTTAGAATTAAAATAAAACAAAACAAACAAGCAAACAAAAAACAAAACACTTATTTCTACACATGAAAACAATATTACAGTTAAAGGCTTATTAAAAAGGAGAAAAAAGATTACTACTCTCAAATTGGTATTCTTCAAAAAACAATCATTTTTCCTTTCACATCTTTGTTGGAAATCTAGCCTGCTATAAGGCTTTTATATGAAAATGATGCTATTATGTTCTTTTGCATTGTAATGATGCTGTGTTGTAATGAATTTTGATGTCATTACAGCAAAGGAACAGATGCTGCAATTAAAATCACTAAATGGAATTCAGTCCTTAAAGATTCATGCATCCTGTGAGAAATTTTAATACTCTGTGTAATATTTATGATATCATTGGTAAGAAGAGGATCAGTAAAAAAATTTGCACTACTGCAGTGGTATAAAGTACAAAATGTCAGAGATGTCCTTTTCCTTTCTCAGACTATAAAGCAAAATGGACAAAATTTACCTTTGCCCTGAAGTCTGTATGATGAAGAATGAAACTGAAGCTGAATCAGACTTCTAGAATTTTTTACCCACAACTTTCAGATGTCAGTGACAAGGTAGGAAAAAGAAACAGGTGTATTAATTTAAATTATATCCATGAAACTTTACAGACACTGCAGAAAATATTGTTTTCTAAAGCAAAGCAATATTCTTGACACAACTATTCAGATGGTGTTGATGTAAACCACTTTTTTTTTTTTTTCTGTTTGCTTTTTCAGCAATTGATTGGTATAATGGGGTACTTGAAATATACAACCAAATTATCCAATATATCTAAAAATATAAAATTTTGGAGTGGTTCCAGTTTTTAAAAAGCAGAGTCGGTAATATTTTGACTGAACTAATACTGAAGTGCAATGAAACTTCTTTCACTGCTATATAGTCTCAAAGGTGACTTCAGAGTTTTTTGCTTCTAGTTGTGGTGACCCAGCTTTGTATCTCATAAAAGTTGTGTTCCTTAACAAACAGTTGTAGGGGTAAAGCTGATTCTAGAATCATTTGCTCTTGTGATCTCAAACTGTGGACTTCTAGACTAATTTCTAAGACAAGTCAGAATGTTTTTAGAATGAAACCTTACATTTTTCTAAATATTTTGTATATGATGATTGTAAGCAAATATTTTGACTGTTGCTATACTTATAGGATTTTAAATTAGTGGAATATAGGGAAACTTTCATTAAATAATGACACAGGAATAAAGGTGATTAATTTTTTTGTATTAACTTTCACCACCACTAGTAAGATTTCTGCTTAGACAATTGCTGCTGTGAGAGAAAAATGTCAATTTATCTTGAGTGAATTAAGGTTTAATTAACCTTGCTTTCCCTCAAGGCCATTGATCTGGAAACAGCAAGTCAGTAATTGAATGTTGTATCTACCACAACCCCCAGTTTCTTAAAACATGTGATTCATTTTCCTGAACAACTAGGAAAGTAAGTCTGTTCTGGCTCTTAATAACCTTTTTACTAGAGCTTTCAATCCATCAAAAGGAACCAAATTCATGATGGCTCTAGTATGCAAACATCTGGTTCACTCAACTCAAGGCAAGTTTACTTTTGTTTTCTATGATGGTATTTATTGTAGTTGTGTAAATTTTATAATTGCATTAGTACAGATGAAGCACAGATTATAATTTTTGTTGAAGGATACTAATGTATTGAAAGAGGGAAAACTACATTTATCTCATTTGCACTACTGCATTTGATCCCTTTCAAGACAAATATTTATATTAAATACACGTCTGTTCAATCTTCAACAGCTAGGGATCATCACATATCTGCAGACACTTGTTCAGACTGCTTAAACTGGATTATGGCCACCGATCTTGTATGGATATATAAGATCAAAAGAGATGTACTACTATTATGTTTTGATGTAGCATAAGACAGTTTTGACTTCTGTAGTGTCGTTCATTCATTTAACTAAATAATGCTACTGATGGAAACATATATTAATTAGATTTCCTGGTCAATTTATTTAATCAGGCCTGCTTTCTGTTAAATTATTTTAGACATTTTATTTTATTTTATTTGCCACTGCTGCCTATTCAATACAGAGGAATACAAACTTCTATATAACTGAGGCTGCCAGGTCAAACTGATTTTATGAGCTTCTGCTGGAGGTAATTCACAGGAGATAAAATCACTTCTATGGTTTTTGGTCCATTCTTATTTGTTTTTATTTATATTCCCATTTAGATCTTCAAAATCATCTTACAGTGTTTGAGGACTTTCTGTCTTTATATATATTTCTTTTAAATATTTCTGGTATCCTTTTTGTAATTTTTTCTGAAAAAAGCCCCCGAACTTTAGACTCCTGATAAATGAAATAGATTTTCTTTGGCTCTTTAGGCACATACTTCACTAAAGAACTGACCTGATATTACTTGTTTTCTTCTCTCTAGAAAAAGGAAGTTTCTTGAATTAGAGTTTATTTTTAATGACTCAATTTTATGTCCTTCCTGTGATTATGAAAGATCAAAAGTATTTGCCATTTTTTCTGCCATGAGGATCTTTATTCTCCTCTTTTTAGAAGATTTGAGGAATCCCTAGTTTGTTAACTGCTCCTAAAACTAGGCAGAAGGAGAGACTGTGGCTGTGTCTGTACCATTAAATATACTAGGAGTGATCTCTGCCCTCAAGGCCAGCAGGAGCAGGAATTTCTCTGCTGGATTACTCAACCTCCCTTCAAAGCAGAGCCTCTAGGTAAGAACTGCAAAGTGGGGTCTGGTCTGTGATGATCTTTGAGCTAAGACTCGGTATTGCTTGGGATCATGCTAGTGGAGAAGGACTAAAAGTATCCTAGGGTTGTTCTAACTGTGTAACACTAGACAGACCAGTACCTGGAAATTTCCCTGACACTGTCTGGTTTGCTGCCCTAAGTGTCACCTGCGCTCAGCTGCAGCTGAATGGGGCAACATTTGCCCTTGTCAGGCTTTCCCCTCCCGTGATCTTAATGGCTTCATCATACTTGCTGGGCTGTGATATCAGCCTTTGTGCTGGAGTTGGAGATGCTGTTGATACTTTTCAGGTTTTCTTTTGAGCTCCAACAACAGCAAAACCCTCTCACACCTTCTTGTTTAGATAATAGCAAAAATGATCCCTATTCTTTATAGCCTTGTAGAAGAATAACTGCATGGCAATTTTTGATGAATTTTTCAATCTGAATTTTTCGAGCTTGGTTGGTGAAGAGATTCTAAAGGTAAGACTGAGATTTTTCCATCCTGTGAAATTATTCTGAGTATATGGAATAAATTCCTCCCATTTTCATTTAATTTCTTTATGAGATAGGAGTTATCAAGGTCTATTTTAAAGAGTGACTGAATGTATAAAGTGATTTTTTAATCTATATTCTAATATTTTTTTATTGAATAGTTCAGAAAGATGTGTGTGCAAAGATAAGAATTTTAAAACCCAAGTATGGATAAGAAGCAGCAATGATCTTTGTATGGAAGATATACTAGTTAAAAGTGTGAGTATTATAAGTCAATTGAAAATTGCATGAGAAATCCAGTAAGTTATTTTCAACAGGTCAGAGCCCAGAAATCATGAATAATTGCTCCAAGAGTGCCGAAGCTCCAGAAAAGAACCTGATCTTAGTACCAGAACCTAGTATTAGGGAAACACAAATATATCCTGGAACAAAGCATCAAAACAAAGAGGATATCTCTGCTCTCTGAACACAGAGGTTTTCATTTCTGGTTCTTCGTTCAGTAACAGCTTTAACATGCACACTGATGCTACAGTTCTGTAGTAGACATTAGATTAAATTTAATCTTCAAACCTCACTATTTTACTTACATAGACACACATTGCCAATTTCAACAGTTAGTTTTTCTGCAAACCTTAAAACTTATATTATTTGGGTCAATTTTATTTTACGCCAAAGTATTTTCCCAATGTGCTTCAAAAGGAACCTGCACAAGCTGTATTTGCATTCTAATCTGAAGACAGACCTGGCTCCAGTTCAAATGTTTCTCTACGTTACTTTTACTACCCACAGTATGAATGTGCGTTTTCAAGATTGAGGGATTTCAGTGGCATATGAATCAGACCACTTTATTCCAACCATTATAGGTGGAATAGTGAAGTGTGATGTACCAAATTCACTTTCTTTCGTGCATACACAAACTCATAAAACTGAAGTATTTTCAGTAGTTTGGATTTATAAGTTCCTGACATCTCTGAATCACTCTTATTGGCAGGCTGCTGGGAAGTAATTAATTCCAAAATGTAAGATGTTTTTCAAAGTTCATGTAACTTTTGCCCTGGTCTTCATTTCATATTAACAAACTCTGACGCCCTATTGGACATCTTTTAGCTCATCAGCAATGAATGTTTACCATTTGATACACAAAAGGTTATAGATGCCACTCCTCTTTGTTGGAAAGTATTTGGATGAAAATTCATACTTGTCAGTTTTAGGTTCAGTCTGTTCTCAGTGAAGGTAATTGCTTTAGCCATTGGCCTTCTAATTCTGCCAGGACCAGCTGATGATCTGGCAGAACACTGTGATCCATGGTGCTGAAGAGTCCTCATAAATCCAGTAACATTGGCTTGAAAGTCTGCATTCTGTGCACAGACAAAAGATAATGAATAGTAATAAATGTTCATCAAGGAACACTTGCATAAGGAATTCCTTCAACTTATATATATGTCAAAATACCAAGTTTTCTGTATAGCAAATTCCATCTTCCTCAATGCCAGTTTCTGGTCTCAAACTTTGCATGCATATTCTCAAATACTGTGTTGCTAGTGCAACACTTCTCATCTAGCAGGTGGCTGACTAATGAAAAGACATTTACAACAGATGCAAACCAGCATTTACAGATGCAGAGTGTAATCCTGGAAAAAATCTTTAAAAATAGATTTGGTTTCCTACTTCACATCACCACATGTGTTACATGTAGGAGTTTTTTTGCTGTCATAGGTGTGAGTTGTGGGTGGCCTTAGAATTTTGTCATGGGGGTGTGTGGACATCATGAGGCTGTTTCAGGAGATGATTACAGAAAGAGCCTTTAGCTAGACTCAAGCTTCATTTTTCATTTATCTCATTTCATTGGTTGCAATGGGTTAAATAATTAAATTTCAAAGAAAGGTGATTCTGCTTGTTAGCTTTCTGAGAAAACTGAGGAAAATGAACTCACTAGAAATGTACTTGAAACTTCTATTTCTTCTGCTGTGTTTCTCTGTAAGGCAGCTGAGACCTCCAAACTACTGCTTCTTACATACCATGCCAATGGGAATTAGAGCATTAATCAAAAGCAAAAAGAAAAGTGTTCGGTGCTACTTTATCTCTCAGAAATGAAAACAAATTAAAGTAAACCTTAACATGTTTTAAAACACACTTTGGGAATTTAAACACAGTAAACCTCTTAGATTTAGTTGCTGCTAACATGTATGTGTCCAACAAGATATTTCTAGAAAATTTCTGTATTATTTAAAAAGTTTGGGTTAAAGCTGTACTATTTTGGAGTTCATATTAAATTACATTTATTTGCTGAAGACTTTTCAAGGGCATTGACAAATATACTTCCTTTGCCTGCAGAACAAGAAATATGACTCAGCTGCTATTATACCACAGAATGTAAAATAAAATCAAGTAAAACAAAACAAAGTAAAATGAAATGGAGTGGGGTTTACGCCTTGTTTTGCTGTTGTTGTTCTTTGTTCTTGAGTTTTTTTGTTGTTTTGTTTTTGGTTTTTTGGGGGGGTGGGTTTGTTTGTGGTTTTTTTTTTGTTGTTTTTGTTTTGTTTCATTTTTTTACTGTGATAATTGTTTAAAATGCTGCTTAAGAAATGGACAAGCTTTTTCTTGATTTTGTAGGAGTTACTGGTCTTACAGTATGTGTACTTACACATTCATTTAAACAGAGACTTTCTACTTGATTCAAAAAGTACAGTAAACACCACCAGAGGACTGACAAGTTATTTAAAGGGAGATTGATTGCTCAATATTGCATAGACAGATCTTGGATTAGGTAGAGTGGTAGAATAACAGAGTGGATAGAGGCCACAAAATGAAGCAGAGAGCAGCCTAAAGAATGATGTCTGAGAAAAGTTAAATTAAATAAAAGGAGAGAAATCCAGACATGAAAAGCAAATGGAAGCCCTTCCTGAGAGTTCTCACAGCTGAGAATAAGATTAGTATCTGTACATAAGTTTTCAATATGTTCATAAATTTAAAATAGTCTAGCCGAAGATAAATATCTATGCAAAGAATAGGTGTTTATACTGATTACCTGTTGAGCTTTGAACTAAGTCAGCACTTTAATGTTCAAAATAATCAGAAAGTTTCTTTGGTTCACTGAGAATTTTCCATTGAAATGTTCTCTGATGTTAACTGTCTGTGTTTACACTGATTCTAACAACACTTGAAGTTGTCACCAAGTGCACTGTAGGTGCAGGTGTAGGTGTAGGTTTGATTCAGTACCAGTCACAGCAAGTCCTCCCATTCACTTCACAGGTTTTAGATCACAGGTCATATGCACAGAATATCTTCTCGTTTTCTTTGATTTTCTGTTTAATGTATTTTTGTTTAATAGATTTGTGGCATGCTCCATCTTCCCTGCTTTCCCATGTATGACTTTTGGATTTTTTATTTGACTTTAAGTAGGATTTTTTTAACCATTATCACAGTCTGAGTAGCTTTGGGTAGATGAAATGGACACTTAGGTTCAAAAATGTTTGAAAAATATATGTAGATATGTTCAATGTCAAAAAATCACACAGATTTGCTGGTCTGCAAGAGAGATGATGAAGTGCAGAAGAGTCAGTTAGGCATGATTAGTAGAATCCAATAGTAGTATCCTATACTATGTGACACAATGCCTTGGCATGACAGCCCTGAGCCATCTCCAAATGGACTACTCTGTTTTCATGGCAGAAGGAAGTGTAAAATGAAAGCAACCCAAGTCCAAATGCATGCCACGAGGTCCTCATGATTTCCTCTTCCATTTTGCCATCACTTTTGGCTAAACAGTGGCAAAAGCCTTCTCAGTTTGAGAGCTTGGTACCTCTGCTGGATAATTGAATTGCAAGGTTGCAAAACAACAGTTTTATGTTGGTATGATTGCTGTTAAAAGAAAATGCTTTATGCACAAATGATGATTGTTCATGGAAAATCAATTAATGAGACATATAACCAGGAGAATTGATGTCTTGTGAGGGAGTCAAATAAAGCATGCAGTCATCTAAAAGCCTCTACAAATCTACAATTATGCAGCAGATGATGAGAGAAATGCAATTGAGGAATCATAAACTAAGTCAGCTTTGCTTTGCGTCAGGCTATGTGTTGACATGATCTTTGTTTTTTCACTTATTTGCAATTAATTTGAAATTAGGCTGAGAGCTTCATTGCTAAAATATTTTTCTCAAATAAGTATTCAGAAATTCCCTAAACACTTCAGGAAGCAAAAGTCCACAAAAGTTTTTAAAAGCAGTTCCCATGTTCATCACCAGACAGTTCAGGGAACAACTAAGCAGAGGACACCATCTGGTTTTAGAGAACTTCTCTCATGTCTGCACTGCAATTCATTTTGTTTCATAGGCAGATTTCTAAACTAGGTTTGTACCAGAAGCCCATCTCTTTTCTCAGAAATTCAACTGGAAGTTGATGAAGTTTCTGGACTGAAATATTGATTGTATACTGTTTTGGAACTTCTGGTCTACTTGAACAGTGCACTTGTATAAATAAAGCAGCACACATTTTGAATATTTCATTATATTTGATTTGGCTTCCATTAGGCAGTCCTATGAGATCCCATAGTTCTGCTGCATTCACCAAATTGTAGTGATATATGACATATAAAATCATTTCTTTGGACAAAAGAGGGATGGTTACAATGTTCAATATCATTGTAGGCAATTAACTGGATTTTTCAACAGATAAATGTCAGCAATGGATACTTCTGAATAGCACAAGAGTCAGAACTTCATATTTACAAGTGCAAAGGAGAATTTCCAAGAAAAATGTATACCTATATGCATAGCACTGGAGTGTTTGAGTGTAATCATTTAAGACAGGAAAAATACGATTTTTTTTTTTTTTATTTCATCTTGAACTCTTTCCTTTAAAAGAATAAATCTGGGAAATCTTCATCATTTTTCAAAGAAATATTGCAATTTACAAGATAATGGAATTATTTTTTAAGCTGGAAAAGTACATTTTCTTTCTTCATTTATATGCAGATACTGATCCTGTGTCCAAGAGGGCAAGGGAAATGTTGTTCAGATAAAACTGAGCTATATTTTTCCACTTGGAAGTTTGATGACAAACATGGGTGACTGATATTCTGTCCAGGAGAGTGGACTCATCCTGTTCTTAACACAAACAGAATTAACAGGGCACTTTAGCCACAGCAGGCACCTTAATTAGGTCACAACGTCATTCTCTTCCTTGATGTCATGCCAGGGTTACAGGCATTGAACTCCCCTGATTTGTTGGACAGTTGCTGTACAAAAACTTGCTGTACACTTAGTTGAAAAGAAAACTTAAAATTGGCACATGTCCATGCCTTGAACCTCACTTACCACCGTCCATTTGACAGAGTCAGCTTGTTAGTTAAACTACACAGAACTTTCCACCAGTGTCAAATGTACTAAGCTGTTACTGTACCCTGTGACTTCAGTCAGCATTTACTGGCAAGGCACAGTAACACTTACTTATTTATCACTGAGGCAATACAACTGTCACTGAAAAGCTTTTTTTTTTTTCATCACCTTCCGTTACCTGCTAGAACAGGTAACCTCTTATCAAAGGATATAAAGACAAGAATAAAAATCAATATGGAGCTCTAAGATATCATTCAAGGCACCAGACATTCTGGGGCATTAAAAAATCTAAACTGCACATACATATAACTTCAGAAGAAATTGCCATCCAGGGACTGGTGGAAAGGAAGGGAAGGTATGGATCTTGCCTGCAAATAAGTGAAATAACGCAGACAGCCATGACTAATCTTGAGATAAAACAGTCATTCAATTAAAAGATTTAAGGAAGGAAAACTCCTTCATATCCTGTACCTGGTCCAAATATTTTCTCTGTCTCTTCTGCTCCCCTTGAGATTTCCCTTGTCTAGGACCCCCTCCAAAGCAGTCTACTCCTTGTTAAAACACAAAAACATGTTATTCCCAAAGCAGCAGAGAGAATCTTTCTGCATTCCTAGCATGGTTAATAAGCAATGTGACCCAGCAACCAGACAGGAATTGCACCAGAGATTATGACAATAAGGATTCTTCCACCTTCAGGCCTTGAGAATCTCCTAAGTCTAATAGAAAGTAAATAAATAAAAATTTGAATTTTAGAGTAGAAGTCAGTAATTTGGACATAAAAGTACCTCCAATAGTGCTTTATAATGAATGCTCTGTACAGTTTCAAGAAAGCAGACCACCACCACTAAGCTGCTCTTTCAAACAGCAAGTACATTTGTTTTTCTACAACCACAGGGCAAGATCTATCAGTTAATACTCTTACTGGAGCCTAA